>JAQQSK010017215.1:0-10189 GCA_028658325.1 Potorous gilbertii | reverse complement strand
ATTTATTCTATTACCTTTTTCCATTTTATGTTTATCATATTAATGTTTACAACTATGATATTTAAATGTGTATTTCCATCTTAAACCTTTTCTTCACTTTGCTCCTAGCTCCTTTTATGAAGAGAAAGATGATGAGAGAAATAGGGTCCACACCGAGTGATCCATAATGGATCTTCCATTCTGCTAGACTTCTCTCTTCTTCTTACTCACTGCCTTATCACTGGTTCTTACTCTTTTGTTCTGTTAATAAATGTTTTATGACCCAATCTTCAAGACTGAAGATGATTTTGCTTATGATAATTCCTCTCCCAACTCTTTGCTCTCTCTTGAAATTTGTCCTTGCTGCCAACTATTTCAGTTAAGTTTAATGTATTTCCCTTAAGAACCACCTGTTTTTTCAATGTATTGTTATGTGTTCAACCTTCTTTTGTCTAGTTCTGATAAAAATGAGACATGTTATTATTCCATCTTCCACCTCTTTCTTGATATTTGTTCATTCTTCTTGAGAACCTCAATTATACCTAAACTCATTGTCTTCTTTATTTCTTTCTAGTGCATTCTTTTTTTCTTCTTTCTTTCCACTCATAGAACTACAAAGCGGGCAGCTAGGTGGTGCAGTGGATAGAGCTCAAGTGCAGGAGTCAGGAGGACCTGAGTTCAAATTTCACCTCCGACACTTGACACTCACTAGTTGTGTGACCTTGGTCAAATCACGTAACCCCAACTGCTTTATCCTGGATCATCTGCAGTCTTCCTGATGGATATCTGGTCACTGGATTCAGATGGCTCTGGAGAAGAAGTGAGGCAGGTGACCTGCACAGCCCTCCCTCACTCAAAACAAAGTCAAGTGCAAGTTATGTCATTATTTCTCTGATAGCATGGTCTTCTTCAGCAAAGAAGGATCAACACACACAGAACTCCAAAACAAATTTTTTAAAAAAAATTAAATTCCTCTGTAATCCTTGATGATAGATTCTGCATTTCATAGCATTTGTCCCCTTACATTGTGCCCATATTCTTACCTTTCTAGGTTTCTCTTGACTACTGTGTTTACATTTCAAAGGGCCTAATTAATTTTGATCTTATTATCATGAATGCAGGAAAGTCCCCCATTCCATTAAAAGCTTATTTTTAACCCTGTATTGCTACATATGATATATGGCAGGCAGGTGGGCAGGCCCCAGTACTGGGCCTGATGTCAGAAAGATTCTTCTTCCTGAGTTCAGTGTGGTCTCCAACTCTTGACCCTGGGCAAGTCACTTAACCCTGTTTGCCTCAGTTTTCTCATCTGTAAAAATGAGCTGGAGAAGGAAATGGCAAACCACTTCAGTATCTTTGCCAAGAAAACTCCAAAAGGATCAACTGAAAAGCAACTGAACAATTATTATATTCAGTCTTACAGGCTAAGTCATTCTGTGAGCCTTCATTCTTTGTTGTTTTGAATATAAAATTCCAAGACTTTCCTTATTCGAAGATGTAGCTGTCAAATCTTGTATCAACCTGACTGTTTCCTTCATACATTAGCTCTTTCATTCAGATAACTGGTTGTGCTTTTTTCTTTAACTTGGAAGTTCTGGATTTTGTCTGTTTTGTTCATAGGAAGTTTTATGATGGAGTCTTGTATGGGTAACCAGTGGATTCTTGCTATTTTCACTTTGTCTTTTGGTTCTAATAAGTTCAAGCAATTTTCATACATGGCATGTGATATCTAGGATCTTTTCTGGTCATGGTTTCTAAAAAGACTGATAAGCCTAAAATTATTTCTCCTTAGCCTGTTTCCCACGTAAGTTGTTTTTGATAGCAGATACCCTATGTCTTCTCCTTTTTTCAATTTTTAATATTGTTCTCTTATTTCTTGTTATCTTTTCCAGTCATTGAAATAAAGACTAAGTTTTTTAAAATAGATTTATGGGTTATACTTTTCATTTCAGTCAGTCTTTTACTGGAGTAAGTTTACTACATTCTGAATGTACTTGTTCAATCTTTTTTTTCCTCCAGGACACTTACTTCACTTATAATTTCATTAAAAAAATATCCCTTCTATAATTTTTATCGAAGTAGTTTTATAGATCCCATGGTCAAGACTTTCCCAACTCTCCCTCCCCCATTGAAAATATAGTTAGAGCTGTGAAGCTTCTGTCTTCTTCTGGGTTTATATTTGTTTGACTTGATTCACAATATTTATAATACTCAAAATTTTCTTCTATTTACTCACATAGCAATCCTCATATCATGATTTTGGACTTTGTTGCAGGTTCAGGTTCAATCATTTCCCACATTCTTGGATGATGTTGTTGGATCATGTTTAGTCTTAACAAGGTTAGAATCTTGATTTCCTCAGCTTCAGAGTGTAGCTTCCAATTTGTGTGTTATGTCTGCATTTAGAGTCCTCAGAAGTTTTAGCAGGTCTCTTCCCCCATGTATCATCTCGATTCAGAGAACTATGATCTCCAGGATATTCTCGATAAGCTCTGGTCAGATCGATAGGCAGGGGTAATTGAGGGCAGATACAGCATCCTGATCAGTGGGCTTCTGACTCCCAGTTCTGTGGCTCTTGTCAGAGTGGTAACCGTACTGAGGTTTTTTTGTTGGTTTGTTTGTTTTTTTTTTTACTTTTCTGGAAATTCTCCTTTGAGCATCACAGGTTTCCAGTCCCTTGGTTATAGAATACAAGTTTGCTTACTCTTTAGAACACCTCAGGTCAAAGTGATATGTACTTTCAGCTTCTCTGGGACATTGCTGTCACAGTCCTGCTGCTTCCATCCCTACAGACAGAGGGGTGGTAGGACTGTAGATTTTTAATATCCTTGGAGCACCATGAACTCAGGGTTTCCTGACCTCTGTATCTCAGATACAGAGCTTTGAAGCTGATGGGCACACCATGCCATCTCTTATCCAATAGCAGTTGACTTCCGCTTATTCATCCATGTCCTCTTGCTTTCTTAGTGGAACTCCCTTTCCTGTGACTGATAGTTTCTGTTTTTGTACAGCTCTCAGGTAGTGCAGGCTCTCATTGTAGTTATTCTTTGAATTTCTTAAACATTATTTGATCAGGAGTCGTTTTTAGATATTTGTTAGGGTTGATGTGGTAAACATAGTTTCTCTAAAGTCTTTTACCTCCCCATGTTAATCATAAGTCTGAGACAACTAATCTTTTTACATCAGCACAAGAAAACTTGCTTATCTCGTCCTGACTACTTCAGTTTGATTTATAATTTCTCTTTGTCCTTAACACAAACCTAATTGACTACCCAGTGAGGGCTATGGAAATGAATGAAAGTGCTACTACTTTCATCCTGGATCTTGAGGTCTTGGTTGAATAAACCATAAATATTGCTGTATAAGAATTCTGTGTTAGTATGTAGTTAGTGTATAGTCTCTGACCTCCCCCCATGTACCCCAATTTTCATATAAGTCATGATGGCCTAACAACGTTACGTCATTTGTCATAGGACACACTGAAAGTGTCATAGGGTCAACCTCAAAAGCAAAGCTACAACTGGTGGTCAGCCAACCCAGCCTTCCCCCAGCTTCCAAAGAAGATTTAGTATTTGTAAATGTTTTCATGTTTATGAAAGAAATGGGTAACTTTTGTCCCAAATGCCTGCAGCATGTAAGTGAATGTCAACTTATAGGGTCACTTGAATGATGTTTTATAACTGCAGACAAATGATTCAGTTTGTTGCAGGCTGAATGAACACATGTCAGCACCATTACTCTTTGCTTTTGGACATATGGCATTATGTCATTAACTCAGGAGATCGACAGGGGTACAAAAGTGGAACCATATGTGTCGTAACAAGAGTAAATATATATATTTTTAATCCTATCGTATGACAAAGGTGGAGATGTTTGCTCTCTGCCAATGGTTATTTTATGTATTGCACATCGTATTCTTCTGTTATCAAGTATGTCCTTTGAAAGCAGGAGTGTTCATTGAAGGAGCAATGTGTGCTCCTTGGATAGAGGCCAGGGATTATAAAATGAAATTTAGGGAGGAAAGGATACAATAAAGTCCTACATGCATCTTCAGTTCATCATCATGTTGAATGAATACATGATTATGAAGGGAAAATACTTGGTTTCATTATAGGGGTCATATATACTAGAACCTTGACACAATTTGGAGTCAACTACTAATGAGTATTGGCTGTTTCCTTGGCAATATTTAGAGGTTCCTGTCACGTTCAGAACCTTCATTTTCTTCCTCTCAGAAGGGATAATTTCACTTTTCCTAGTACTGTGATATGGAAAAGATGACCTGAGTGAAACTAACAAAGTGCTTTATAGACTTTAATGAAAAAGACATACTATTTAGGAAAAGGCAACAGGGACACTTGAAAAGACTGAATTTCACTGAATATTTCACTGAATGCGTAATCTCCTAGTCCATATCAGTTTTCTGCTGATTTTCTAAGATTATATAAATTGGATTATTATGGCATAGAGAAAAATGAAGATACAAGTTACTTTTTAAGTATATTAGGAGGTAAGAAATCATACTTTATAAACTATCGGATTTGGTTGGAGTCCCTGACAACCTAAGTTTTCATGTGAAATTGTTTTCATAAACTTTTGAAAACTGGGTTCAAATCTCACTTCTGACACTACTTGGGTGATTTTAGATAAGTTACTTATCATCTCTTAATCCTAGTTTCACTATTTTTAAGATGATGGATGGATGGATGGATGGTTGGATAGATACATAATAGAAAGAAAGTAGATACAATGTTGATTAAATAAGAATAATGATGATATTTACGTAATGTGTGCATATGTTTTTTCAGTATGCTCTAGTGGCTTATGACTCTTCTTTGTCCCTGATGCCTCAAAAGAACCAATTTGAAGAAGTCATGATAAGGAAGTCAGTGAATCATCGTCATTTTATTCTGTTCTGCTAATGTCACCTTCTTCAGGTCACTTTTAGTGAAACCAGAAAACTCTCTAAAACTATAATCTGCGGTAATGGAGGGATTTCCTATGACTGGAGTTTCCAGCACTGATGAAATCACAGTTTGGTATCAAAAACTGCAACAAAAGTGGGTTTGAGAATGTAACATATCTTCAGCTATAGTAAAATTAGCTCATACTGACTGAGGTCAGCTGCTGAATTTTCATTGTGAGCATTTAAAATTGGAAAATAGGCAAATGTTACATGTCAGGGATGGATTTATCATTTTATTGATTGTCTAGACTTAATAAAGTGCTAGAGAAAATGTCAATAATTCTGATTAAACTTAAATATGTTGTGCATGTATTTTGCTTGTTTATGGAGTTCTGATTGTTAAATATTTACTAGCACACCTCATCATATCCCTGTCTTAGATTACAATTTCTATAGATAGCATTATTTATTCATCCTTATATCACTAGCAGTATCTAATTCAGTGACTTACCTGTACCTAGTAGGAACAAAATAAAGTTTAGCTCACCGGATAGAACACAGAAAGAACTGTGTTCAAATCTGGCCTCAGTTACTTATAACCCTGGTGACTTAATCCTGTTTGCTTTAGTTTCCTTGTCTGTAAAATGAGCTAGAGAAGGAAATAACACACCATTCCAGTATCTTTGCCACGAAAACCCCCAAAAGGGTCACAAAGAGTCATATACAATGAAAATAACAACAAAAAATGAAAATAATAAATTAATTCCCCCTTTCCCAGGGTTGTTGGGAGAGTCAAATGATATAAAATTGGTAATGTGCTTTGCAAATCTTAAAGTGCTATATACACACCATGATGGTGATGATGAAGATGATGATGGCGATGATGACAGTTTTAAAAACAGTGGAATGAAAAAGATCATTTCTCTCCTGAGAGGCTACTGTTTCCTTCTTATTCATACTCTGTATACTAACCAGGATTTATTGGTTCTATGTATATCTTTGAGTTTTTCTTTTAGGATACAGGAATTTTTAGTCCAAGTGTTATTGATGGTCTGTTGCATGTTGGTGGAAACAATGTAGCAAGAGAATACAAGGTAGCGGTTGCATATACATGGTTACCTTTCATGTCTATATCATCCTTTGTCCTCTGTCATCTACTTTGTAATTATTGTTGTTGCTTTATTTGTTTCTTGTTTGTTTTGTTTTCCCCTATTCACATACACACTTGAGATTTGTAGGGATAGTGAGATTTAGACAACTGGTTTGTGAAGCTAATTGTTAGTGACATGGATGAAACCACTGAAATCTTCAAATTACATGCTTCTGGCTACCCAGCAGTTGCTCATCTGTTACTCAATATATGACTTAGTTGAGACCACAAAGAAAAAAAGAGAGAGAGAGAGAAAATAAAAGAAAAGAAAGACGTAATTGCAATTTTTTCCCGTGCTTCTTTGACAATCAGTTGCAACTGATTTGTAGGTCAATATTTTTATCTGCAAATGGGCCACTTAGCCTTGTACAAATGAGGAAAATAAATTCGAAGGCATATAAATAAATAACATTACTGATTTTACTATATGTTAGCAGGATAATCAAAATCCTTCCAAGTGAAATCTAGCTTTTCTGTTTATCTGCTATTCCAGTTACAATATCATAGATTTAGAGGCAGGAAGGGCCCTCAGAGACCATCTAGTCCAATATCCTGTGTCATGGATGAGGAAAACACAGGCCTGTTTTATGGATAATGGAGTTTAAGTGACTTGCCCAAGGTCACAGAGGTAGTATGTATCAAAGGCAATTAATCAGTCAACAAGCATGTATTAAGTATCAGCCATACATCAGGCACTGTGATAAAGCACTGGGGATCCATGAAAATGCAAAAATACTCCCTGTCCTTGAGGAGGCTACATTAAATGGAGAGACCACATGAATATAAATCCAATAGGTACACAAAAGTCACATAAAGAGAAGAAGGATAGCAATAAAGACCTAGAAGGCAACATTTGCACTTGGATTTGAAGGAAGCCAAGAATTCTAGGAGATGTAAGTTGGGAAGTTGGACATTCTATAAATAGTAGCCAGTACAAAGGCACAGAAATAGGACATGGAGAATTGTGTGTTAGAAGCAGCAATTAGATGTATGTAGTTGGATTATTGAGTATGTATAGAAAAAAGTAGTGTGTGAGAAGTCTGGAAAGTTTAGAAACAGCAGGTTCTGAAGATTTTAAAATGAAAAACAAATAAATAAACAAAAAAAGGAATGTATATTTGAAGTAGAGGTAATAAAGAGTCACTGGAGCTTATTGAGTAAGGAACTCAGTTTAACCTGTGCTTTGGGAAAATCAATACTGTCTGTTGGTCTATGGAGAATGGATTGAAGTGGAAAGAGAAGAGAGGTAAATGAAAATGATAATGAAATTGTCCAGGTGAGAGGAGATAAAGCTCTGAACTAGGATGGTGTCTGACTGAAAGGAGATATATGCAAGAGATACTGTGGAAGTGGGAGAATAAAGAATTAACAAATGATTAAAAATGTGAAGTGAGTGAGCAAATGAGAAAGAAACCATGTTATGAACTTGAGTAGCTGGAAGGATGATAGAATCTTCAATAATAATAGGAAAGATGAGATCAAGGACAAGATTAGAGGCAACGTTTTTTAGACATGCTGACTTAGAGATGCCCACAGGACCTCCATTTTGGAATATCTAATAAGAAGACCTAGTTAGAGTCCTAGGTACCAAAATTAGCAGCTGTGTGTATTAGACAAGGCCTTATCTTTAAGTGGGGAAATGAGGTTAATAATTACAGGGACTACTCGTACATTTTTTTGTAGGGGATATACTTTGTAAAACATAAAACTCTCCATGAATTTGAATTATTTCTGAAATAATTATTCTTAAATTAAAATCTCACTGACTAAGAAAGTATGGCAAGGTTACAACCTATACAAAAGTAATGAGTGGGACAGCATTAAGATCATAAATCAATCAAAGTCTCAAAATTTTACTGTAGTGAGTACCGAGACATTTTCCCTTAGCTGCTCCTCCTATTTGAATGACTGAGAATAAATGGTATCTGAATGTCAAGGGATGATGGTGATAACTTGTGGAAATGCAGGGGAAAGGGATCTCTGATAACCTGGGAGAGAAGGAAGATTTCCTCTGACCAATGGAAAGTAAGGGGAAAAGACAGGGGTTGTATTGGGGGAGGAGTGATTTACATCCAAAAACTCTGATATTTATAAGTTTATAAACTTTATAACTTTATAAACACCTTTGGGACTAATGATTGCTCATTCAAGAATCTTTGTTTTGGTTTTCTTCTCTAAATAAAACTAATATTTGGAAGTAATATTTGCTTGCAAGTGAAGGGTTGTTCTCAGGGTACTGAGGAAAGGGACAAGAAAAAAATGAAGAAAAAAATTTTAAAAAGAAGCAATAGAACCTTGCACTATGACAGGCTAAATATCAATCTCTGTGGAATCTGTGATGATAATGAGTTTATATATGATTCTGAAGGGATTGTTAACTATAATAACAAAAGATAATTGCAGTGAGATTTCTTTATCAGATATTGATAGACTAGATTTTCACTGAGGTGTTTTACAAATCTAAAATTATCTGGTTTTGTGATTCTTTTCATAAGGAAAAGAAAATAGTCTGAAGCCTGCAGGCAAGAGGAAGGAGAAGGAAATAAATATGTCTGAAGCATCTACTTTGTGCCAGGCACTGTGCTAAGCAGTTTACAAATATTTCATTTGATTCTCACAACAACCCTCTAAGGCAAATTACCCTCATTTTACAAGTGAGAAAAGGGAGGTAATCAGAGATTGTGATTTGCCCAGTGTCACACAGTAGTAATCTGAAAACAGACTAGAACTCAGGTCTCTTGTCTCCAGGTGCAGTGCTCTATGGATGTGCCACTTAGCTACTTAGGTAGGAAAGTCATATAGTATATGTCCCCTGCCCTTCAATTATAGTTGAAAGAGCAAAGGGGTGGGGATCCCTATATAATGAACTAACAGACAAAGCTGGAAGCACCATTTCCATGAGGCACTGTCCCCATAAGACATCCCATGACTCTGGAACTTGCATTGGGAATTGAATTCAGGAGGTCAAATTGATTGAGATGATTGGTAAAGGTAAAATACAGCATCTTCCTTGAATTCTTGACCTGCAGGGAATGGGAAAATGAATCATAGCAACATTACATTTCAAAGACAGTTAACTTAGAAACCTGTGAGATATTGAACAGGCACAGAACCAAATCAAATATTTGACATTTCTGAAATTTCCATATGCTGTACACTATTGAAAATGTTACTTGCCTGCATCGACTTTTAACAAGGGACAGTTCTACATGTAAATCTTTGGCTCCCATGACAGACCTCCTCTACCCAACCTCTTCTGGACCAGCTCTTTCTAATGTGAATGTTGTTGACCATACACGTTGTACCCTAATGGTCACCTCAAGCCAAGTCTTCAGTGCTTGTATTCAGGTAGAAGAGGCATAAATGAACAAACAGTTCCTTCACTGTTGAGTGACTGGAGAAATGGGAAGTATCAATGAATCAATCAACCAATTAACCAACTATGTGCCAAGCCCATGTATCGGGTTCTAGGAGACAGAATTTGTACATTCCTTACCTTTAAAAGTACATTTTATTTAGGGAAACAGCGCATACATACAGAAGAATATATACAAAATCCACATGAAATAAATAAATATGAATTTTTTTTTCTGGGAGGAAGAACTAGCAGTTAGGGGGCTAAGGAAGGGTTTCCTGTAAGAGACAGCATTTGAACTGAACTCAAAGAAAACTAGGTAATCAATGAGGTGGCAGTGAGAAATAAGTGCAAGCCAGATGCACAGGATAACCTCTGAAAAGCCACAGAAATGGAAGATGGAATATTCTATGTGAGAAATAGCAAGAAATCCAATTTGGCTTGGCCATAGAATGAATGAGACATTTATATATAATAAACCCATATTGATGAACTAAAACCAGGTGGTAATGGGTTTTAAATGCTATACAGAAGAGTTCGTGTTTGATCCTTGATGTAGTAAAGAGTCATTGGAGTTTATTGAACAGGCAATTGAATTGGTCAGATCTGTGCTTTAGGAATATCATTTTGGCAGCTATGCAGAGTGGACTGAAGAAAGGACAGACTTTGTGGAGGTTAATAAACACCACCTTTCAGAGAGTATTGAACAGTTGTTTAATAAAGGAAACCATCTGGACACTAAGGATCAGGGATCCAGAAGCTTTAATTGGGTTCCCCTAATGAAATCTTGGGGCAGCTA
>JAQQSK010017214.1:0-10190 GCA_028658325.1 Potorous gilbertii | reverse complement strand
CATTGCATATTTATTTTGGAGGGTTTACATGCTGAAGCCTTGACTTCTATTTCTTCATCTGCTGAGATTCATTGTTCTTCCTCATCCAAAAGGATGAAAGACAACACCTGCTCACTATGAAAATAAACTTTTATCATCTAATTCTTTTTCCCTTTGGGGGGCATTTTTCCAGCCAGTTACTTGACTTTTGAGTTCTTTGTCAAGAGGAGAATATACTCTGAAGACCTGTAGGTTCTCACTTCCTCCAAGGTATCACAGTTCAAGGAGAGGAGTTTAGTCCTCTCCTGATCTGCAGTCTTGTCTGGGAGCAAGTACAAGCACTCTTTTCTGCCCAAGATCTGCTAGTAAAATTTCCTTTCCAGACCATCCACCAGCTTCACCATGCCAGCCAATGTTTTTCCTCACCCCAGGCCTCCCACTCAAGGTTCAGCTCCAGATCAACCCCGTTATTCCTCTAGTGTCTTTAGACCAGGGCTCCAAAAATGGAAGCTGCTACAGCAGCCTGGAGCTGCCTGGGCCTGGGGCCAGGGTTGGTGGACCCTGCACCTTTCTCACCCAGGTCAAAGACCTTTTTCACTGACCTTTGAAGCTGTCTTTGGTGTTTGTGGGCTGAGTAATCTGGGAATTCCAGCTCTTGCCAGTGGCACCTTGAAACCTGCTCGAGTCCTGTCCCTGCCACAGCACAGCCAAGACTGTTCTACGCTCCACTCAGTACCTGTTAAAATAGACCTTTTCTGTTGGCCTTTCAGGCTTCCTTGGGCTGGAAATATCTTTCACTCCGTCATTTTGTGACTTCTGCTGCTCTAGAATTTGTTTAGAGTCATTTTCACAGGTATTTTTTGGGCTGTGGAGGCAGAGCTTCTAGTGGTGTGTCCTTCTACTCAGCCATCATGGCTCCACCCCCTGAACATTTTACTTCTAATTAATTTTTGGTCTTTCATTCAGAAACCTTTTACTGCTGGGTCATGACCTATAGCTTAAAGGTTGCTAGTGTAGACTGTAGACCATATAGTTATTTTGTCTGACTCAAAAGGTAGCATTCAGTAGGAGATAGTGAAATCTCTCCAATTCTACTCATAAATGTCTAACAAAGAAGAATAATGTCCCAAGCACAACTGTTTCCCAATAATGTCTCCCAGACATGAAACTTTTTAGTACCTAGAACATCATCCTGTAGATTGAATCTCTCCATAGTATAGTGAAACTTCTTGCAAGGGTCTAATACTTTCCCCGATTGTTCTAGCTAATCCTACATTTATGTCTCAAGGTACCTTATGTTTATTTGAGTTTATTTTTCCATCTAGATATGTAATATATAAATATATAAATACAGAACACATGTATATATGTGCATTGCATCATATGTATTATAGAATGTCTAAGTATATGATATATTCTATAATATGTAAACACGTATATTTGTGCAAACATGTACCTTCTCCTTGAGGTAACTCATCGAGATAAGGGGGCTGCTTGACTTTTGTTTTGCATCCAGAATTCATGAAATATAGTAGTCACCTAATGATTCCCATTTGCATGGCACTTGAGTTTTGAAAAGCTCTTTCTGTACAACTTTCTTGTGATGAAGGTAATGTTTTCTCCCTGTTATGTAGAAGAAAAACTAAGGCTCACAGATGCAGAATCAGAGGAGTGTGAGTGATGAGATATGAGACATCCCCATAACAAAGCACACAGAACTTGCTGGAGAATTACCCCCAGCAAGCTCCATTACCTCACCTTCGGAATGGTGGCATTTGGCTGATTGTTCTTGAGAAAGTGAGCAATTCTATCAAACAGAACTCTAAAATTTGAATGCCCCATAAAACAGCATGTGTATTTATCTCACACCAGTAGTTATGTTGAAAAAGAAAGTTTCAAGTCAATTTTCACATTATTCCAATTGACAGAAAAGATAATTTTACTGCTTCTCTCAAAGATGTGGATTCCTTTTAGAACTATTCACTTCAGTTGAACTGGAAATTGAGTTTTTGTCATCTAAGACAATCAAAATTAGCAAAAATGCCAAGTCTGGCACAAATATCTGGCCACTACTGACATCCCTTTAAATGACATCTAGGAAGAGTGTGCTTTAGTGCAAGAGGAAGAAGAGTTAGGGTTTAAATGTAGGTTTTGTCCCTTACAGTCTATAGTCTTTGTACCATGGCTAAGCCATCTCATCTAACTATGCCTCAGTTTGCTCATCTATGAAATCTGGGGTTATGGTGATAAGAGAAGAAAGAACATTGTTCTGGTTTCAGAGAACATAAGTTCCAATCCTATTTCTGAATCAAATTGCTTTACCTCCTCAGGCCTCAGCTTCTAATTGTTATTTTTTTCTAATTATGTGGTTGGACTGGATAGCATCTGCGTTCTCATCTATCCTTAGATCTGTGATTTAATGACTAGAAGACCTATCACCTTTCTAGTTTTAAATCTATTTATTATGTGCTTAACTTTCTTTTAAATATATTGTATCCCTGCATACACCCACATACCCATAACACTAAAATAGAATTAAAACTTATTGGGGATGGAGTCTTTCTGATCTTTATATTCTCAGGACCCAGAAGAGTAAACATTTAATATATGTTTGATGAAAAAAATAAATCATTGCAATTACATTGAGTCCTGGCCATTAATATCATTTGATTCTGGGCACACAGGAAACTGGAGTACGATATGGTAAAAAACAACATGTGGATGGTGGTAAATAGAAGGGTTGGGTAAATAGATAAAGACTCCTTTTGGGAGTCAACAGGTCAGGGAAGAATGTCTCTGTCTCATCCTTGCCCTATAGGTGATAACGGTTGACTAAAGGCGAAATCTAGTTACTATAATTTCTCTCATGTCAGTTAAGGAAAAAACCCACAAAAGAGTATACATATAGTATTCATTTAAGTTTTTTAGTTAAGTGATAGAAGGTACTAATGTCAATTCCTTAAATTTCACATAAAAAAGGAATTAATAAATTTTAAACTTACATATGCAAAAAGAAAAAGAAACATTAACTTAAATATTGAAATTTAAAAACAAAATTAGAAAAGAAAAAAAAAAGCATTGCCATGTGCACAACCGAGTATAAAAGAGGATTCAAGATATACTAAAATGAGTTTCCATTTCAAGAATGCCAATATAGTAATTACTATGAGTTGTGTTTAGAGCTGTCCATGTTTTCTTACTTCCTTGTAAGTTTTCTTACTTCCTTGTAAGTTTTCTTACTTCCTTGTAAGTTTTCTTTTGTTCTCTGCTGTGTGCTGTTTGCTTTCTTCTTTTTCCTCCCTTCCTCTCCCTTCCCTATCCAGCAAGAAGGTACAATTGAGTATGGATATATTTGCAAAGAAGGCAAATTTTTAAAGAATATGTGTTTAACCCTCTGGGTAGAGAGTGATTGACCCTGACCATTGACCATATATTTTTAGACGTATTAATATAGCATCATCCTTTTAAAATGTCCTTTCAGTCTTTCTTTTCCTTTACTCATGTCCATGATAGCATATCTCTAAAAAAGAGACCTTCATACATAATAATAAGACAAGAGTCTAATTAAGCCCTTATCATGTAGCAGGACCTGTGCTACAAAACAGAGTAAGCCCTACTTATAATAAGTTCAGTTCTACTAGGGAATATCAGTTCATATATCTATAGAGAACAAATACATAGTGAAAAATATAAATGAATACAAAGTAGTTATATACATGGAGTTTGGGAGGGAGAAAACTTCCAGGTGAGGAAAAAGGTCAAAGCTTCATTCTGAAGGAACTTGAGACATATTTGGTGATGGTGACATGTCACATTCATTTGCTTTATTCCTGTAGTCAGTTTTAATCATGAGAACGTCAGACCTAGAGTCAAGAAGTCTGAATTTGAATTCCTATTCAAGGATAAGAACAGAATGGAGCCAAGTTTTTCTGGATTCTTCCATAATGTGAAGAAGGCCCCAGAATAGACTCACCAATGGGAAGATGGGATTGGGAGCTGTGGAAATAAATTTCCAGATGAGTAGTAAGCAAGGATGATAGGCTGTTCCAGCACAAAGAGGGCCTCCAAGTTTAAACATTTTCTAGAATGAGCCAGAAGTGGAGGGTGAACAATTGAAAATTTCATAGACATGAACAGAAGCAGGAAGAAAATATAATGGTACAATAAAACGTACCATTTGAGACAGACTTTCTCACTTTTAAATTTGAATTTCTAGAAGATAGCACTATGTCTGCAACATAGTAAAAGTGTAATAAATGATTTTAATTGAATTTGATTGAAGGTTGAAACCATGAGAAGCAGGGGACCCTTGACATGGTACCATGTGCTGCAAGGTTAGTGGAAGGTACTACTTCACAGGATAGAGAAGGGGAGCGTCAGTGGGTTCGAAAATCTCCATGGATAAAAATGGCAGCACCCTGGGGCAACGCCAAGTCTGGTTATGACTAATGATACCTGCAACTTAGAGCAGCCTTCTCAGAGGTGTGTTGTGGAAAGAGAAAAAACCATTTCAGAAAAAAATGAGCATCATTTGACATAAATACCATAGTAACTGATGTTTATACAATACTTTCAGGTTTTCGAGATGCTTTATAGTTATTATTTCATTTAATTTTCGTAACAAAGTTGGGAGATGCCTATTTTGTTAATAGCTCTTCCCTAGGTACTAGGGGAGATACAGCACTGATTTTGATTCACATTTCACATCTTTACTCTCTGTTCGTGAAAGTATTTGGTAGGGAATATCCCTCTTAATTTAACTATCTTAATAAATGTTTATTTTCATGATCAAGTTTCTTTATAATGAAATTGTCATGCATTGCTTAGTGATCCTAGTAATAGGGATTGTTTCTTTTTGTACGTGAAGAAACTGAAACATAAACTTAGCTAATTGGGGCAAATATATTGGGATGAAATAGGGCCAAGAATAGAATAAAATGAGGCTGAAGTACCAAATTCCGGGAAAAGAAACCTAAAAAAGAAACGTGGAACTCCACCCTAGAGACCCCGCTTCTGTTTTCTTTTTTGGTTACTGCCGCACATTATATTTAGTGTCCACAACATTTAATTGGAAATCCCCTCCTTCCAGTGATATGACCATAATTCCATTTATTCCTCTATGATCTCCTCACTAACTGCACACCATCCTCTTTCTGGTTTTGGAACAATGATCAAATCAATACTACAGCTGCTCTGGGAAAAGGTGTTTTAATCTGCTCCTCTATCAGACCCTTCCACATCACTGTAACTTTCCAGAGCAGACCATCTCTCCTTTACTAAAACTCCCTTATATATTTTGTTGGCTCCAAGAATGTGGACTCCTTGAGGGCAGAGGCTGCTTTTCTTTTTTTTTTTTTTTTTTGTATCCCCAGGTCTTAGCTCTTAGCATAGTACTTGCTACATAGTAAGTTCTTTTTTAAAAAAATAATCAATTAATTTTTAGTTTTCGGTATTCATTTACACAAGTTTTGAGTTCCAGATTTTCTCCCCATCTCCCCACCCAAAGACACACTCTGTTTACCCTTCCCCCAATCTGCCCCCGTTCTATAACACTTTTCCATTCTCTTTACCTATTCCCCTCTACTTTCTTGTAGGACAAGATATATTTCCACACCCCATTGCCTGCATGTTTTATTTCCAAATTGCATTTGAGTTCCAAGTTATCTCCTTTCCTCCCTTCCCACCCATCCCCACTGAGAAGGCAGGCAATTCTATATAAGCTATACATATGTATTCATGATAATGGCAATGTTGCCAAAGACTAACTCTATTTTTCCTCCATCCTATCCTTTCCATTTATTCTATTCTCTCTTTTGGTTCTGTCTCTCCTCAAAAGTGTTTCCTTCTAAATACCTCTTCTCCCATTTTCCTTCCTTTCTATCATTCCCCACCCACCACTTTATCCCCTTCCATGCTGCTTTCTTGCAGTGTGAGGAAGATTTTCATACCAAATTGAGTGTGCATGTTATTCCCTTCTTAATCCAAATCCGATGAGAGTGAGGTTAACTCTTTCTCTCTCACCTCCCTTTTCTTCCTCTCCAATGAAAAAAAAACTTTCTTTTGCCTCTTGTATGTGAGAGATACTTTAACCCATTCTATTTCTCCCTTTATCCTTCTCTTAATATATTCCTCTCTCATCTCAATTTTGTATTTGAGATATCATCCCTTCATATTCAAATCATATTGCAACCTCTTTCTATATGTATATAATCTCTACAACTGCCCTAATACCGAGAAAAGTCTCGAGTTACAAATTTTATCTTTCTATGGAAGAATGCAAATAATTTAATTTTAGTAAGTATCTTATGATTTCTCTTTCGTGTTTGTCTTTTAATGCATCTCTTAATTCTTGCATTTGAAAGTCAAATTTTCTATTCAGCTCTGGTCTTTTCATCAAGAATGATTGGAAGTCCTCTATTTAAATGAAATACCATTTTCCCCTGAATATTATACTCAATTTTACTGGGTTTTTTGGTTTTAATCTTAGGCTCTTTGATCTCTGAAATATCATATTATATGCCCTTCAATCCCTTAATATTGAAGCTGCTAAATCTTGTGTTATTCTGATTATGTTGCTACAATACTTGAATTCTTTCTTTCTGACTGTTTGCAATATTTTCTTCTTGTCTTGGGAGCTTTGGAATTTCGCTCCAAAATTCCTAGGAGTTTTCCTTTTGGGATCTCTTTCAGGAGGTGATTAGTGGATTCTGTCAATATCTATTCTACCTTCTGGTTCTAGTATATCAGGGCATATCACGAAATGATAATTTCGTGAAAGATGATGTCTGATCTCTATTTTTGGTCATGGCTTTCAGGCAATCCAATAATTTTTAAATTGTCCCCCCTGGATCTATTTACCAGGTCAGTTGTTATTTCCAATGAAATATTTCACATTGTCTGCTATTTTTTATGCCTTTGGTTTTGTTTTATAATTTCTTGATTTTTAATGAAGATATTAGCTCCATTCATATCTTTAAGGAACTATTTTCTTCAGTGAGCTTTAGACAGCCTTTTCCATCTGTCCAGTTCTGCTTTTTAAGGTAAAGATCTCCTCAATGGCTTTATGGAACCCTTTTCCCGTTTGGGTTAGTTTATTTTTCACAATGTTTTGTTCTTCAGTATTTTTTGTGTCCCCTTAAACAAGCAGTTGATTCAGGTCTCATGATTTTCTTGCTTCACTCTCATTTCTCTTCCCAATTTTTCCCCTACTTCTCTTACTTGATTTTCAGAATCATTTTTGAGCTCTTCCATGCTCTGAGACCAATTCATATTTTTCTTGGGGGCTTTGGATTGTAGGAATTTTGATTTTGTTGTCTTCCTCAGTTTGCATATTTTGCTTTACCTTGTCACCAAAGTAAGATTCTACACTGTGATTCTTTTTCTGGTTTTTATTCATTTCTGCAGCCATATACTTAACTTTTGAGCTCTTTCTCAAGGTAGCTATTTGTGTCCAGTAGGGATGGGGATTGTACTGTCATCCCCTTGATCCCCTCACTATCCATGGGCCTAGAGCTCCAGGAATAGCTGCTGTTCCTGTTGCTGCTGCACCTGTAACAGCTCTTTCATTCCCTCCCACCACCCTAGACTGGGGCCATGTAATTGTAATTTAAATGGGAAGATCTTTCCCATTCATTAATAGGCGTATGGGACTTCCCTGGGTCACATGGAAGCCTGAGTCACAGGGAATCTGTGATGGGAAGAGCTTACTGAACAGTTGGAGCAGGAAGGATGGAATAAGAAGAGGCAAATCTAGAGCAAAACTGAGAGGGAATTTGGTCAGAGAGCAATCAGAGCTAGGAAGGATGCAGGGAATCAGGCAGATGGCTATTGTGACCGAAAGAGCTTGTTTGTGATTTTGTTTAAGGGAGCTTGTTTGTGAGAAGCCTAGCAGGGTGAAGGGTTGGGGATGGTGTTGTCTTCTGCATTGTTATCGTCTATAGATTATGATGTGTTTGACTTTCTGGTATCTGAATAAATGTTTTGGTTCTGTCTTCCATGTGGAGAATCTGTTGTGTTTTGCTATTCAGAATTCAACCAAGATATTAAGGGTCACCATAGGCACTGTGAATATTGTGTTGAAACTAAAGGCTGAGTCACACTCACACAGATCTGATAGGATTTTTCCACTGACCTTCCAATTTGTCTTCAGCATTTCAAGGTGTGAAGTCTGGAAACCACCACTGGTGACAGAGTTTCAGTCCCCCCAAGCTTGTTCAGATCCCATTTGTGCTGGCCTTCAAATGCTAGACTATACTCTGCTCCCAGTGTGACATAATAGATGCTTCTCATCTACCTTTCAGGCTATCTCTTACTGGAAATTTGCTTCACTCATCATTGGTGGGATCTGCACCTCCAGAATTTGTTTAGAGTAATTGTTTACAGGTATTTGGCTGAGTTTGGGGGGAAAGCTATGGTAAGTCTCTGCTTTTACCCTTCCATCCTGGCTCCACCTCTGATATATAGCAAATTCTTAATAAATTTATTGATTCTCTCTCTCTCTCTCTCTCTCTCTCTCTGTCTCTCTTTCTTCCTCTCGCCATATACACACACACACATGTTAACATGTTATTCTCTCTATTTTTCATTACCTTCCTTTCTTTTCTTATGTTTTGTACATAATCAAAACTTTATAGGTATCTGTCCTTGAAAGGGGCCAGTAGAAATTCAGACCAGCAAGGAATGTGGAGAAAGAAACCCAGGAGGTGAGCTTATTCCTTAAAGTATCAGGATATAATCCAGGAGTAAACATGAAAACTCATATATCCCTCACCAATTTATTTTATAGAGTGGGAAAGAAGCCCAGAAATAGGAATTAGATACATATATATCCAGGTAATTCATCGAGGAAATGACAGAACTGGGGTGTGAACCTACTTTCTTTTGCTCTGGATTCTCCAGGACTCTCTCCACTGAACTAAAATGATTAGATCAAATGATTTTAGGATTTCTTCTATGAAAAAGAAGAGAAGAGTTCTCAAGCATGTTTGAATTGAAGACTGCTTTTGGCAAATGTTAGACTTTCATTGGATCTCCTGTGATACTGTCCTGGTCACTGGAGCACAGAAAAGGTGGATCAGTTTTGAAAAGGTTCTATACTAAGTGATAAACCCAGATCTGAATGTTCTGTATTGCTAGGAAAAGTTAAAAGAGATGGGATGGTACAGAGGCATTGGACCTAGCTATAATTTCATCCTGACATTAACTAGCTGGGTGACCTTGGAAAACTGGTCTCTTTGGCCCAATTGCACAACTACATACAAAGCCTAAGGCCTTTTCTAACCTTATTCTAAAAATGCTAAACATGTTTTTATTCTCCCATATAAACTACGGACTGATTTAAAAGTGTTAGTGAGACTTCTCCAGTGGACCCATTCCCAATCAGCTTTTAAAAGCTCAATCAATGCATGGGGCCAGGCTGCTCTTTAAGAACAGAATGGAAAAGGACCTCAAGATTAGGTCATACAGGGATTAAAGAATTGGAAATCTTTAGTCTGACGAAGAAAGAAGTAACTTTAAAAGGATATGATAACTGTCTTCTAGAATTTGAAGAGCTGTTGTATGGAAGAGTGATTAGAACTGGTACTCTTGGTCCTAGGGTAGGGGAGAATTGGGAGGGTCAAATTCAGCTTACCAGAGAAGAATACAGGAAAATTAACAATAAACCAAGACTCCTAAAGGTATAGAGCTAGTCAAAAGTGAAACAGCCTACCTGGAAAAGCAATGGTTCTCTCTTCCCAGGGACATTAAAGTAAAAGCCAAGTGATCACTTTGCAGCTATGTTGCTAGAATGTGTGCTGAAATGTGATTTTGAGATTCCGATTTTTTTCTGTCTTCTGCATCAGTGTCAAAGTAGTATCTGGTTTTCTTAGAAACAACATGTTAGGATAAAGGACAGACACCAAACATATTCAGAATAAACCAAGATACTAACAGAGTCTTGTGAACAGTACTCCTTTATTTAAATGGATGTTGTACATGTCAAGAATAGGGTAATTGTTTTTTTGTTTTGTTTTGTTTAACTATCTTTTTATTATTAATTGAAAAAGTTGTCAATATTCCATCTAATATAATATTGTAATTCCTTCCTAGTTCCAGTTTGAGAAATAGCAGAGCTACCTCTCTGTTTGAAGACAAACTAGGAACTAATGTGAGGAAGATCTGGATTTGAGACCTGCCTCTGATGGGAAAAGTTTCTTTATTTCTCCGAATTT
>JAQQSK010017213.1:0-10190 GCA_028658325.1 Potorous gilbertii | reverse complement strand
ATTTATTATAATAAATGCAATTATATTTATTGTTTTATTTTTATTTCAGTTTTTAACTATATTTTTTCATATTTATGTTCCCCTCTTTCATCTGATACTGCCAATACACTAGTGCAGAGGATCTTATGATCTAATTCTTACATGATTTTGTTGGTCTTCTGATCGGTCTCCCTACCTCAAGTGTCTCTGCCATTCCAGTCTATCCTCCACTGAGCTGCCTTAAGCACAGGTCACCTCCATATTCAATGAACTTCCCAGGCTCTTTTAATGGAATGGGAAGATCCTTCCCACCCATTAATAGACCTATGTGACCTGCATTGAATTTCAGCCTAGCTGACAGCTGTGATATAGCCTGAGACAAATGGAGGTGGGAGGAGCTTGCCAAAGAGTGTTGTAGAAAGAGAAAGGAAGGCAGAGCTGAGGTAAAGCAGCTAGTGTGACTGAGAGAAAGAGGAATTTTGCCTAAGGGACCTTGTTTGTAGGGAGGCCTAAAAGAGGGAAGGCTTAGGGTTGTTGATGCCCCATGGATTCATAAGCTTCTTTGTTATCACAGGGAAATTGGCTTTCTGGTATCTGAATAAATATTTTGGTTTTGCCTTTGAGGTAAAATTATTTATATTTTGTGAATTTACCTTGCAAATACATGTATATTCATAGTGGCTGCCATTAGTATAGCATTGGCTTCATAGCTCTCTATTATCCTCAGCATCAAATATAAACCTCTGTTTGACTTTAAAAATTCTCTATATCCTAGACCATTCCTTACTCTCCAATCTTCTTGATCTTGTTTTCCTCCACATTACCACATTAAGATGTGGTAATACTGGCTTCCTTGCTGTTCCTTGAACAGGACATATCATCTCCCAATTTTGAGCATTTCACTGAGTTTCTTCCATGCCTGCAATGCTGTCCTTACTAATTTCTACCTTGAGATTCTCCTGGTCTCCTTCATGTCTTGGCTAAATCTATTTCTTCTAAAGAAGGTTTTCTCAGTTCTTTTTAATCTTCTTACCTTTTCCCTGAGGTTATCTCCAATTTATCCTGTATATATCCTGTTTGTAGATAATTCTTTGCATATTTTCTCCTCCATTAGACTGAGTGTTTCATGAGAGCAAAGATTATTATTTTACTTTGGCTTTGCTTTCCTTCATTTCTCCATTACTTAGAATAACACCTGGCACAGGGTAGGTATCAAATAAATGTTCACTTACCTTTAACACCAAGTGATAACCATTTTATGCACTATTATGAAACATAGCTACAGATAAAAAGACCTCATAGGTATAGTCCAACTCTGTTGTATTACAGATGATGTAACTGAGGCCCAGGGAGGCTAAGTGACTTGGAAAAATATTATAAAGCCAGGGGAATTTGAAGTCAGGTCCTCTGACTCTTTCAGACCCATGATCATTTTTCTGTACCACACTGCCTCCAAGAAGAGCAACTTTTATTTATATTTATAGACCTCTTTTAAAATGTTTTCATGCATGATAATCAACATAATATTAATTAAAATGATCCATTATTGTTGGAAATATAGAGACAGAGCCTACCCCATTAAACTGGAACTTCAGATTTCTAGCTATATCTCTAAATTTTAAGAAAAATAAATATTTTATATTCTTGTTAGGGTCCTTTAAAATGAAAGACTGCTTTTATGAAGTGAAGAGGTGGAAGATGGAATGGTCTACTGGTTAGTTCAAGTCCAAGTAGCTTACGTAACATAAAAATGGTCTTTTTAAGAAGGATTCTAGTGAGTATTTATTTTCACCATACACCTTCCATGCCAGCAACTCACTAGGATGGTGGAGAAAATTCATGCAGCTGGTTTGAGGTTAGATTTAGCTAATTGTGTCACACCATGTTTTGATTTCTGGAGTTAGGTTCCAATGGTTAACCAATTCCTCCTAATAAAAACATGGAAAATTGTGTGTGAAATACCCATGCATTAAACAACAACAACCAAAAACCATCTTGTTCTCATCCTCCATTAGGGTTGTATACTTTCATACAGTAGAATATAATTAAATATTTTCTAAATTGAAATTGAAAACTTTCATGCTTCCTGTGACAGCTTTGTGTTTTTCTCAAATGGTACAAGCTAAAGATGTATCAGTCACTGTTAAATACCTAGATTTACATATGGAAGTAGATTAGCATTTACTTATGGAAGAGTATTTACATATGGATTGAGATTGGAGAGTAATTACTTAGCATAAATTTACATCTTTTGTTATTGAATTCTTTTTTTTGTCATTGTTCATTTGTTATTGAATTCTTAATGGTATTTTAATTGTATTCATATAATCATAATTATAGAGCTGGAAGGGACTTTAGAGACCATCTAATCTAACCTCTTACTCTTACAGATGAGAACATGAATGGAAGTTTGGTGAGGTTATGTGGTTTGCCTAAGATAACACAGTTAATAAATGGCAGAAGCAGACTTTCATCCCAGTTTCCTTAGACTCCAATCTTCTAACTCTTCTAATGAATTTCATTACTCAGCAAAAATTTTCAAATCATATGTCTTCAGTTAGAAGTAGTGAGTTCTGAAGTCAGTGTTAGTAAGTCACTGATCCAGGTGACTTGAAAATACAATTTTTAAGTGAAATCAGTTTCTTGCACTTGTAAGATTATGACTGCAGCTAACAAACCAAGGTCTTTTGTACATTTTGTTTTTAACACTACTAAATTTAATAGCGTATTCTAACTTAGATATCATTCTCAGCTTCGATTTAAAATTTTTCATTTATACAGGCATAAAGTTTGTGAGATTTTGGAAGAAATCTAATCCCTTATAGCTTTACGACAACATGATTTTATTCTTTTGTTGATTACTTTATGTAGAGGCCTAATTCATTTGATTTGTCCAAATATCAAGAGGTAACTTCTGCCAAAGGGCTCTTCGGCTAAATTTGTCACTTATCACAGGGGTCCAAACTGTCTCCCAAAGCAAGCATCATTCATTACATTATGTTTCATTTTAACATGTCCATTCTTTGGGGTATGGTTTTGAAGTCAGAGACACTTTTGCTCCAAAGATATTAGAAGTTACAGTCCTGGCTGGAAGGGGAAAGCAGGAGATGGGACTCAGCCAGGGGAGCCAGGAAGCTGTTATTGTGAGAAGGAGATCTGTTGAATAAATCAAATGAGAGTTATCAGGAACTGTGTTGCTGCTCTAAGTGTTTCTGGTAATGCAACTGTTTCTAGCCAAGCTCCCATTAAAAAGGAGAAGGGAGGAGAGGAGAGAGAACTTTGCAAACTCATCTGCTTCTCCAAATAGAACTCTTGTGATTTATGAAATATATTCATCCTCAAGCATCACTTGAATTGTTGGACTGTTATATGAAGCAAAGCACAGCTACTGAGGTTAACCCTGGGCAAAATCGTAAAGTAGTTATTGTTACTCTTGAGCTTTTCTGATACTTTCCATTTGCCCTGCCCCTTCTTTTTTTTAATAGCAGCCTCCTCAACATAGCTGGGTAGCCTAATTCCTTCATCCTGACTCCCTAAATTGTCCAGGGCCTCTCATTGTGATTCCTCTCACAGAACTGTACTTTCTGGGAATCATTCCTTGTCCCACACCCTATTAAAAGTAATCTTACCCCTCTATTTAATATGATTTATTAGAAGATACTTTGATTTCTTCCTGTCACAGAGAACTTTTTAAAAAAGAAGAAAGAGAGAGAGAAAGAGAATGAAAGAGAGAGTGAGAGAATCCTACTTCTACCATTGCCTTAGGTATTTTTCCTAAGGGATTATGAAACTTGAAGAGGGAGTCATGACTGCTGACTGACTGAGAGATCTGGGAAGCTGTATATCTGTGTAAGGATAACGTTAAAGTACATGTTCTTTTAGGCTTTATAACAAAATTATTTGAAACAGTTGTATTACACCTTTGTATGGAGATGATATACCTATTTAAAAGATGAGATTTGCCCTTCTTGACTTTTCTCTCTGAATTCTACTACCATGTAAATAATGCAACATCATTAGCTTAGAAATTTCCTCAGTCAATCGAGTCAACTATCTCTCTAGTACTTAGCAGACAGCATGATATGGTGTGGGGAAAACCACTTTAAACTTGGGAGGACATATTTTAAAAAGAAGAATGGTAACCAGGTAAATAGAATGTATATTTTTTTCACAACAGGTCTTTCCATGCTCTTTACATGCCATCACAAAGATCTAATTCACCTTTGTGTAAGAACTACATTGTAACTTAGGGAAAGAAAGAGACACATTTATTTAATATCTATGTGTAAAATGATATACTAAGTGCAGAGGTGAACAGAGCTACAGAAAATAATCCAATATGGAAGGTAAGAGAAGTAGACAAATATTGTATGATAAAGTGGACTGTGTTAAATAAAAAAGGTAAAAAAAAATTTATAGTAAAATAATAATATCTTCAAATAATTATGGCAGATAGTCATTAGTCCTTCTTTCCAAATTGCTTATTGTTGCTAGATGATTTAGGGTGTCAGATAATTTCCTAAGTCTTATCTAAGTTATAAAGGAGCATCATGTAAGCAGATCAAATCAAAGGTTCCTGACCTACTGATGCAGCAGCATAAAGAAGGGTGGGCACATGCAAGAGCTATTTGAATACAATTTTAGAATTTAAGAAATTCAAGCTTCTATGATATTGACTCATAAATCAAAGAACACATGATTAAGCAATTACATCTTGTCCAGAAAATTGTTATTTTCAGTTCCATTTGTTTTTAGCTTTTCTCTATTATAAACGCTGTTGTGTACTCTAAAGTTAACTTGTGACGGGTTGAATCATTTAGGGAAATCACATGTCATGTTACCCAATATGTTTAAAATATGTGAGATGACTGCTCCTTTTTTCATCACCGTTATCCTGTGATCTTCTTGTTTCTTGTCCCTCCCCATCTTTTAACAACTGTTGACAGTGGCAACTTACCTCCAGTTAAGTGGGGAGATGAGAAGACACTTGCCCTACCAAAGCCAATCTTCTTCCTGGATCATTTGGTTTATGTTTCTGTGAAAGAGGTGAGGCCTGCAGTATCCAACATGGACTAACTTCATTGTATCTAGAATTCTACCAGTCTCTGTCACAAGTATTTGGATTCATACCCATTGATCCTTTACTCTCAAATAAATTCTTTCACTAGTTTTCTTGAATGGCAAGCTGCAACATAAGTAGTCAGATCATCATCTTTTCACAAGTATTTATTACAATTAGCCATAAAATTCCAAATGAAAGTATAATTATTTTCTTTGCAAATTTACCAAGCTGATATATAATATGAAAGCTTGAATTTGGGTCGTTGCTGAAGATTGTCTATACAGAGCATCTTTATGCCTTAGAGAGGACCCATTTTGTACTTGAATGCTACACTTTTGGAACACTAGCTCTGGTGGGTCTCACCACCCTAAAGAGACTCTAAGCAGAAGGTCACAATGGAATGAAATTTTATCGTCAATCGGGTGCGTGTGTGTGTGTGTTTGTCCTGTATTGCCAAAGAGGACCATGTCATCAGAGAAATGATAACATGACTTGCACTTGATTTTGAGTGAGGAAGGGCTGTGCAGGTCACTTCTCCTCCAGAGCCATCTGAATCCAGTGACCAGATATTCATCAGGATGACTGGAGATGACCCAGGATGAGGCAGTTGGGGTTAAGTGACTTACTCAAGGTCACACAGCTAGTGAGTGTCAAGGTTCTGACATGAGATTTGAATTCAGGTCCTCCTGATTCCAGCACTGGTGCTCTATCCACTGCACCACCTAGTTGCCCCTATCAATCAGGTATATTAAGAAAGACTTATTATTAGAATATTCTCACAGAGATAAAGTCTTCAGCTCCATAAACTCTCAAAGATAATCTATTTGAGTTTTAGAGGGGTCACTATCAATGATGGTGAGAGGCAATTGCAGGTCCTTACAAGTTGGAAGTATAAATTGGAATTGAAACTCATCAACTGGGGAATGGCTACGAGTACATGAATGTCATGAACTATTACTATGGTGCAAGAGAAAATAAATGCAAAGAAATATGGGAAAGAAAGAGTTAAAAGCAAAGTATATTAGAACCAGGAAAACAATGAACACAGTGATTCCAATAGTGTAAATGAAATGTGCAATAGCCACAAAAGTAAGATATTGAACACTTCAAATTTGTAATATCTAAGCCTAGATCCAAAAGATAGATATAAGGAAGGATCCTAACCCATTTCTTTGCAGATATAGGGGACTATGGGTATGGAACAATGCATACAATGTCAAAACTTTTCAATATGCTGATTAACTTTGTTGAACTGCTAAATTGATTTTCATCTTAAAATTTTTTGTCTTAAAAGATGACTCTTGGCAGAGGTGGAAGGAAAGAAGGGATATCCTTATAAAACTAAGCAATTTCAGAATGAAATAAAGCTATTTAAAAAGTCGTGTTAAATGGAAATATGTTTTGCATCATTTCATATTTATAATTGCCAGCATAGTGCTTGCCTTCTCAGTAGATTTGGAGGGGTGGGCAGGAGGAAAAAAATTTGGAAATCAATTTTTTAAGGTTGAAAGTAATATTTTTAAAATGCAAAAAGTCACATTCAAATATATTATGTATAAATGGAATAATCATTGTTCTAAAGGCAGTTATATCATAGAAAATGGACATCTGGTTCAGCATCTGGAAGATCCTATGTCCAAGACCACTGTATAGAATTTGTGACCTGGGAAAAGTCCTTTCAACTTTTGGCGTTCTCAGATGACTTTCTAAGACTAAAAGTTGCAGTACAGTTAGTGATAGATGTCAGTGGAGAAAGTTTCATCATTTTCTACACAGAAAAAATCACATCTTCTGGTAAGGTAAAAACAATTGTTATCTACTGATACAAATGTAGGACAATCCAACAATTAAAGAAAAGTTCAATTTGACCTTTAAAGACCTTTTTTTCCAAAATTCACTTGACTCTAGCATATTTAATGCTATAGCCTAGCAATTGTATAACTGAAGGTTTCTTCACCTTTTCTCTGTTTGTCTTGGAAACTTTTTACAGACTGGTGAAGTCTCAGATGCTTTCTTTTTAAAAATATTCAAAATTGAGTGAAAATGAAGATGTATTTTTTTCCTCTCCATGTCTATGGAGCCCAGGTTAAGAACCTTTGGTTTAGTGAAAAGAACATGCCTTTGGAATCAGTTGTTTGTTCTTTACTCATTGTTCAGTTGTGATTGACCTTTTTGATGCCATTTGGGAGTTTCTTGGCAAAGATAGTGGAATCGTTTGCATTTTCTTTTCCAGCCCATTTTACAGCTGAGAAAACTGAGGCAAACAGGGTTAAGTGACACAACTAGTAAATGTCTGATGCTATATTCATATCCCAGTTCTGCTATGCACTATCTGTGTGACCTTGGGGCAATCATTTAAATTCTCTGGATCTCAGCTTCCTTCACTCTACAATGAAGGCATTGGATGAGAGCATCTAAACCTTTTTAGTTTATAAACCTTTGAACTTCTGGTTATTGAAACTGTCTTATCAATGCACAAATATATCTCATGAGAAGTTGCCATGCATGAAGTTATAGTATGAAAAGCAATTGTCCTAGGGTAAATAATTCACAGATCATGGGGAAAAGGTCATGTGGGTAAGAAATGAATGATAAGCAGTATTTAAATTTTTTTAAGTATTTAAATATTCAAGGAAATGAGGTAATTCAATGACATTTTTCTTCCTTGTACCTCTACTGGCAGAGAGCTGGTAGAAAACACCATTCTCTGTTTTTGTGGGCATTATCTTTAATGCTGGAATGAGTCACAGAGTGTTAATGTTTCTCAGGCTCACTTCATTATGTATTCTCACTGCAGACTATAAGGAAAACAAAAAAAGATGCAAAATTAATATATCTTCTTGATATTCTGAAGATGGAATTGTATGATTTTATTCAAAAGGCAAAAGTCGACATCTAAAAGATAAACACGACTATGTCAAAAAATTCTAAGTCCTTATCATGCCATTTATGCTTTAATTTTTAAAGAAATTTAACCGTTTTCTTGACACTTCTTAATCTTCTTTTACAATATTTCAAAGTTACGTCTCATTTTCAAAATTTGCCATTATGCAGAGGAAGTTAAGTGGCAAAAAAAAAGGAAGAATGGTTGAGTCCTGTTCTCAGATAAAATGTATTTTAAAACATGAGCTTTGTTTCCATGGTAGATTTACAATTTTTTTTCCATTAAGTTTGGCAGAATTTTTCTAGGACACAACTTCTGATAGCACAAATTATGATATATTTGTGGTATTTGAATATAGTAACAACGTATCCTTTCATTTCCCATGGTTCTGCTTATATTTTAAGGACCTGTTAAGATGTAACATTCTGAATAATTTTCTACTTTTGTATTGATTTTAATTTTATAGAAATAATACTTTTTAACCTTTCATTTTCTGTGTTTCATTTGCTAGTTTCCAAATTTAAAAATTGTTATATGTTTGGATTATGCAATGTAGTTGCTACTGAAACTGGCAAAATTGTTTAAGGGTGGATGAAAAATACTACATGAATTATGTTTTTATACTCTGGTTTGTAAGGCAAATACCTTATAAGGTGGAAGTCATTTAAACTGACATTTTTGCCAGCTCTACCTATGTGATAGAGATCTGCACAGGAAGGATACTATCCATCTCAGTATATGTTCCTTTGTGCAGTGCTATCAAGAGAAACACACTTTTACTGCCTTGCTTTCTTACTATAAAAAAACTTTTTTAAAAATAATATACAGAGAGATAATTGATGTGATTATCCTTTATTACACTTTTTGCATGTAAAATATCTCACAAAGAAATGTATAATCATTTTATATAATAATAACAGCAGCAGTGATAAACGTAAACATTTATATGGAGCTTTACGGTTTGCAAAGTGCTTGACATATGTTCTCTAGTTGTATATATATTCTCTAGTTGTAGTTGAATTCCTTATGTCTTCCTTGATACTTCACGTTACTGTAGCCAAATAACTTTGTTAAAGATCAGTAATATAAGTTTATAAGAGGAAAGTGTATTACTAGCCAAATTAGGCATTCCCTTAGTGGGTATTGCTATATCAAATAATTTTATATTTAGAAAGAATCATACAGGCTGGTTCTATATATACTCGGAATGGGATCTCCTTTACAACATGTCCAATAAATAGTAATGCATTCTTTGCTGAAGGCTTTCAATGAATGGGAGCCCCTTTACTTCTCAAAGCAGTCTGTCTCATTTATGGCTAGATAGGTTGAGGAAGATTTTTTTCCTAACATCCTGTCTAAATTTGGTACCTTGCTACTGGAACACGTAGTTCTTTGTTCTACCGTCTAGGGGCAAAAGCAATAAGTATATTCCCTCTTTAAGAGGAGATCTCTTCAAATACTTGATGATAGCAATCTGAGTCTTTGCTGCTCCAAGTTAAAATTCCTCATTGGATACAAATTTAAATCTTTTCATCATCCTGACTGTCCTTCAGTGGGTGTTCTCTAGCTCATCAATGTCCTTCCTAAACTATGATGCCCAGATCAGAATAGAATACTCATATTCTCTTGACCTTGCTCCTAAATACTTTTTTCATTCTGTCCAAGATAACATTGACTTTTTTGGCTTCTTTATCTCACCGCTGACTCATTTTGAGCTTGTGTTCGCTAAAATCTCTAGATATGCTTCACACCAACTGCTACCTAATCATACCTCCCCCACTTTGTATTTATGAAATTTATCTTTTAAATATGTATAAGATTTTACATTTAACTATATAATTTTTTTTAGATTTATCCCAGTTTTCTAACCTTTTAAGACTCTTTAAAATCTTGATTCTGTCACATAGAGTGTTTGTTCTTCCCTCAGTTTTCTGCATTCTGAGATGTACTATATGTACAGCAATAAATAGCATATGTATATATACACACGCATAGACACATATATACATATGAAATACACGTCTGTGTGTTAGTATAGGACCAAGTCCAGATCTTTGAGGCTTTCTACTAGAGATCACTTACCTGGAGTTCTCAGTCAAGAAGATCTGAATTCAAAGAATGCTATCCCTAGAATGACAAGTTTTGTAATGTCAAAGAACTGTTAAATCATCAAAGTTAGATATAGTCACACTCTTCAAGTAGAAATGACTGATAAAATAACCAGTAATGCATTATAATAAAATATTTATTAAGAGTCAGAAAACG
>JAQQSK010017212.1:0-10191 GCA_028658325.1 Potorous gilbertii | reverse complement strand
CCTGAAAGAGATCCAAAAAGAGAAACTCCTAGGAACATTGTGGCCAAATTCCAGAGTTCCCAGGTCAAGGAGAAAATATTGCAAGCAGCTAGAAAGAAACAATTCCAGTATTGTGGAAATACAATCAGGATAACACAAGATCTAGCAGCTTCTATATTAAGGGATCGAAGGGCATGGAATAGGATATTCCAGAAGTCAAAGGAACTAGGACTAAAACCAAGAATCACCTACCCAGCAAAACTGAGTATAATACTTCAGGGGAAAATATGGTCTTTCAATGAATAGAAGGCTTTCAAGCATTCTTGATGAAAAGACCAGAGCTGAAATAAAAATTTGACTCTTGAACACAAGAATGAGAAGCATGAAAAAGTAAATAGCAAAGAGAAGTCATAAGGGACTTACCAAAATTGAACTCTTTACATTCCTACATGGAAGGACAATATTTGTAACTCTTGAAACTTTTCAGTATCTGGGTAGTTGGTGGGATTACACACACACGCACACGCACGCACACACAGAGACAGAGAACACAGAGTGAATTGAATAGGATGGGATCATATCTTAAAAAAATTAAGGTAAACAATGAGAGAGAAATGTATTGGGAGGAGAGAGGATGAATTGGAAAAGGGGCAAATTATCTCTCATAGAAGAGGCAGGCAGGAGATTTTTTAGTGGAGGGAAAAAGAGGGGAGCTGAGAGAAAAACATGAAATTTACTCTCATCACATTCGACTAAAGGAAAGAATTAAATGCACACTCATTTTGGTATGAAAACCTATCTTACAATACAGGAAAGTGGGGGAGAAGGAGATATGCAGGGTGGGGGGGATGATGGAAGGGAGGGCAATGGGAGGAGGGAGAAATTTGAAGTCAACACTTGGGGAGGGACAGGATCAAAAGAGAAAATAGCAACAATGGGGGGCAGGAGAGGATGGAGGGAAATATAGTTAGCCTTACACAACGTGACTATCATGGAAGTCATTTGCAAAACTACACAGATATGACCTATATTGAATTGCATGCCTTCCTAAAAGGAATGGGTGGGGAAGGAGGGATGGGGAGAAGTTGGAACTCAAAGTTTTAGGGACAGCTGCTGAGTATTGTTCTTGCTACTAGGAAATAAGAAATACAGGTAATGGGGAATAGAAAGTTATCTGGCCTTACAGGACAAAAAATAAGATGGGGACAAGAGAAGGGAGGGATGACAGAGCAGATTGGTGATAGGGGAAGTTAGAATGCTCGGTGTATTGGGGTGGGGGCAGAGGACAAACGGGGAGAAAATTTGGAACCCAAAATTTTGTGAAAATGAATGTAAAAAGTTAAATAAATAAATTTCTATAAAAAAATAAAGGGCAAAACCAAATTTTAATTTAAAAAATCAATTTTCCATATTATTCTACTTATTTGCAGGCATATTTTTCAGGAAAAGAGGAGAAAATGCTAGTTACTGATTTGTGGCAAGAAAGATATAGAAGCCTATACTTATTTAAGGTACTTTGTCAAATTCATAATGTCCTTTTTTTTAAAATAAAGGTAAAACTTTTACTTATCAACATAAGTAAAGCATCTAAGTGCATAAGTAAAAGTATCTGTTGCATGGCACTTCATATGATTATTATTCTACATAGGATCATAGATTTAAACTTGGAAGGGCCCTTAGAGATTATTAAATCCAAATTCCCTTATTTTCATATGAGGATACTAGGGCTCAGGGAGTTTAAGTGACTCGCTTAGGGTCAAACAAATAGTGAGTGTCTGAGGTGGGATTTAAACTCAGGCCTTTTTGACACTTTATCCCATCTACAACCTGCTTCAATGTCTCGGTTGACATGTTTGGGTCATATTCAACAAACAGTAATGTTTGAGCTAACATATGTCCATACACGGTGTAATATGTAGAGGTATCTATTCTGGACCTGAAAGTTGTATACAAATCATTTGTCCTCTCTTGTCCCCATAGCCATGTAATTAGATGTAAAGGCAGACAACATTATGCATAATTGACCTGAGGGAGTGAAAACCAAATGACTCATGCTTGACCCTTTATGGCTCCTCAGAATCTGTTGTCCTGAGCAGACTTCTGATAGCTCAGCTTGTGCATGTTAGTGGAGTTTTTTGCTGGGGTTGTCACAATGGGAAAGCCCTAACCACATATAAAACTCATATTTTTTTGAGAACAGATTTTCTGTGCATTAGCATGTACTTAATTAGAAAACAAAATGATAATTTGCTTAATGGACTTAATGATGCCAAATTAATCATTTTTTGGGGAAAGTTTACAAAAATCAACCTTTTAAATCAAGACATTCAAATCATAAAATGATAGACCTAGGGATGGAAGAGATCCCAGTGGCCATCTAGTCTAATGTTGTCATTTTTCAGAGTGGTTAAGTAATTTGCCCAAGGTCACACAGGACAAAGGCAGAATTTGTACCCAAGTCTTCTGATGAGTAGCCTTGGTTCCTTCCATTTTATCATGTTATCTAATAATACGTTATGTGATGTGAACTAGCAAGGCTAATTGTAGCACCAATTTCCCTTGAGGATTAAAATTGGGTAAAGTCTGAATTCCTTAATATGACATTTAAGACACTCCATATTCTGGGAATACCTTACCTTACATTCCAGTTTTATCTCATGACACTTTCCCTTTCATTTTTCTAAGCTCTAGGAAACCACATCTGGAGTACTTTGCTCACTTATGGGTACCATATTTTACAAAGGATGTTGATAAGCAAGAGAGTGTACAGAGTAGGTAAACTTAGTTGGTGATGTACCTGAAATTAATATTTTGCGACATTCAATTGAAGCAATTGGGATTGTTTTTTGAAGAGAATTTTTAGAGGATGCATGCTGACTATCTTCAAGTCTTTGAAGGCCTGACTCATCATGAGAAATTAGACTTGTTCTGCTTTGCTTTAAAGGTAGAATTAGGAGCAACAGAAGGAAGTTTTGGATACATTTCTGCCAACAATTAGCTCTATCCAAAAACATAGTGCCTGAACTCAGGAAACAATGAGTCTATCCTAAGAGAGGTGTTTTATTTTTAAGTTAATATTTTATTTTCCCCCAATTACTTGTAAACAATGATTAAGATTTGCTTAAAATTTTTTTGAGTTCCAAATTCTCCTTCCCTCCACTCCCCTCATTGAGAAGGCAAACTGGAATGGTTGGCCATTTCATTCTCCAGCTCATTTTACGGATGAGGAAACTGAGGCAAACAAGGGTAAGTGACTTGCCCATGGTCATACAACTAGTAGGATGATGAGGCCGGATTTGAACTCAGGTCTTCCTGACTCCAGGCTCAGCACTCTAATCCACTTTGCCACCTAGCTGTTCCCAGTGACACTCCTGCAAATCACGTTGAAGTATAGTGATTATGAACACTCACCTCGATGTCAGGAGACCTAGGTTCAATTCTCTGCTGAGTGACATTTAAGCCTTTCTGAGTCTTAACTTTTTTTTCCCTCTTCTTTGCACCTGCTCCTCTGCCTGGATTCAATTTCATAAAACACGATGGCCCCTGCAAAGAGTGTCCTCTGGGATCTCCCCAACTTTCCTGTTTCTTTTTGTATGTGATCTCCTCCCGATGTATTACTCCTTGAGGGCAGGGCCTGTCTTCCTTTTAAAAAATTGTATTCCCAGCACTTAGTACAGTATCTGCCCAACACATAGTAGGTGCTTAATAAATGTTTGTTAGATTGTATTGGAATATCCTCAAAAAAGGGGCGGGGGAGGGAATTTAGACTCTCTCATACCTAAGGTCTCTTCCGGTTCTAACATTCTGTAATTTTATGGTCATTATTGATGCTTTAACAATTGTGAAACTAAGGTAAAGAAAAACTAACTGATAACCAAAATCAATGACCAACCACTGGTGCCTTATTCTAATGCCCTATTCTAATATGGAGGAATTCTTAGTCTCCCTTTTTATCTGTTAAAATTAAGGGGTATTCATTGAGATAGGGCTCAGATCTGTGATTTCATTGGTGTTGGGGTCTATGTCTCTATGAAGAACTTTGCCAAAGGCAGTTACTTTTGTCAAAGAAAGAGAGAAAAAAACATACCGAAAAAGTGAGAATTCAACTTCAAATAACAATCTCAAAGCTTTAAAAACCTATAAATGAAAAAGAAACTCCAATTAGAAACTAAAATAGCAATCCTAGAAGAGATACTAAAAAATGCAAAGCAGATCACCACTTCTTTGCAACTTAAAATCTTAGAGAGTTTAAGCTTTGAGTGATTTGATCAGGGTAACACAGCAAGTATGTGTTAATAGTGGGACTTCCTGGCTCTGAGGTTAGCTCTTCTTCCACTACACCATATCACATTTTGATAGTGGCATTAAAGGAAAAATATTCTCTTATATTTGGCATAAGTGAACACAAACGTGTTAACCTCAAACTTGATTAAATAAAAATGTGCAAAACTCCTGCTCTATATAAATCACAGGGCTAGATGTTGACCTCAACCTTCCTTCTTTTGACTATCTTCCACTTGGCAGCATCTTCAGTCGTTCTGCTCTGTATCTGACCACTGGATGCAATGGCTCTGGAGGCGAAAGTGAGGCTGGTGACTGCACAGCCCTGCCTCACTTAAATCCAATTCACTCACAAGTCATGGCATCACTTTCCTGACATCATGGTCCTCTTTGAGAACAAGGGAGAAACAACAACGATCTTCCATTCATTCTGTTTGCACATAGTTTGCATTTTTCTATTAACCTGTGAGCTCCTTGAAGGCAAGGATTGTTCCTTCCTCTTCCCCCAACTCCTTGTGTCCAGACTGCTAAGCATAATGCCTCATATACAATAAATGCTTATTGACTTGACTTGGCTTGGAGCAATTACCAAGTTTAGGGAAGACATGATTCTTTCCTTCATTCCCATTCTAGGACCAACATCAAGTTTAGACAGGGAAGCAGAATTCATCACGTACAAAATTCATTATAGGACATGAAATGGAAAAAAAAAGTTAACATTTATAAATCATTTACTCTGTGCAGGCACTGTTCTACAAGCAATTTACAATTGCTACATCATTTGATCCTTAAAATAATCTGGGGAGGTAGATATTATTTTTATCCTCATTTTATAGTTGAGGAAACTGAGACAGATGGTGGTTAAGTGACTTACTCAGGGTCATACAGCTACTAAATATCTAAGGTTGGATTTGAACTCAGGTCTACTTGACTAGTTTAGGCTTTCTAACTATTATACCACCTAGATTAATCTCTTTATTTTTAGCAATGATAAATTAATGCATGGGGGAAAAAACAAGAATACATGCAAAGACAGGCAAGATTATGATTTCTGTTTGCAGCTTTTCAACAAACTTTCTGAGAATTTCACAACCAAGGCTTTTGTAAGATTGATTTCATTTGTAACCCTGAAGTCAGGTTCATCTTTGAGAACAAGGTCATGTTCATATGCTTATGGTTGTCCAGGTACTGTTTTTGTTTTTTAAAATGAATAATTATTCTCTTTTTTTTAATCACTTTGGTGCTTTAAATATGCCCAGTTCAAATGTCCACCCATGTCTGCAAGCTCACCTAATTGACTGGCAAGTTTCAGTATGGAAAAGAATACAGGCTAGCACTGGCCCAGAATGAAAAAAAATGTCAAATTCCGCTCCAACATATTTTAGTTTCACCATGTTGGTGTTTTTCTGGTAGATCACATGGTCAAGAAATGAAACCACAAGTCTGTATAATGACTTTCCACCTTAATGGAATTTGTAGTTGGGTTCAAGGAATTTTTCAAAAGTGGGTGAGTGAGGGAAGGGTAGGGGAAGTTTCTATCTTCGAAAGAAACTTCCTTTTCTGACCTAAGGCAGTTTGTATCACCTGGAAGCCCCTTGGATTGGGGCACCAACTGTATCTTTATGAGCTTTTAGGGTTTATGTGGGATTTAGGTGAGGTGTTTTCTGAATTTGAATGGATTTTTAAATAGGGATGGCGGATTTCAAAGTAGAACTAAACAGTAACCATCAGCCTCCTAAGATACTATTTTAAATGCATCTTTTTTGTCCAAACAACAAATGTGGTTTCTAATGTAATAGCATGGTGATCTATATTTATACCAGAATGTGGTATTTATGCTATTGTTAACTTGTTTAGGGAAATGAGCAATCTCTTCATGTTTTTACTGAGCTTTCCCATACACTATAATTATTTGTGAGGTTGAATTTGCAGTGTGATAAGATAATACCTATAGATCCTAATCTTGTATGGTGTTTACCAAATAAAATAGGTTTATATATACAATTAAGTCAGATTCTTCTCCCCCCCAAATAGTTTTCTAGGTACTTTTAGTTGCTTACTTGGCTGCTTTTGAAAAATTCATGATATTGCTGTCTTTTGCCATTACATCCTAGTCATTTCTGGAAACAACTCCCCTTCTTTCCCCCCTCCCCCACTGAATTCTTCCTTATAACAAAGAATAATAAAGAAAAAACAAAACAATTACACCAACCATAACGATAAGTCCCAGCAAAGTAAAGAATATTCTGAACTAGAAGAATCATTCTACTTGTACACACCCTTTATTATCACTTTTTCATTTATATTGTTGTAGTTATTGTCTTTTACTTCTTTTTGTATCCCAAGCACACTGCCTGGCACATAGTAGGTGCTTGTTGATTGATTATTGACTGATTGTGTATAATATTGTTCGGGCTCTTCTAACTGCTTCATCTTTAAAATAGGAATAATAGTACGTTTACTCTTTGCCTCACGGGATTGTTGAGACAGAAGGTTTTGTATACTGTCAATGAAGTGGCAGCTAGGTGGTACACTGGATAGAATGGCAGGCCTGAATTCATTTTCTAGAGTTCAAATCTGACCTCACTTACTAGCTGTGTGACGTGTTACTTTACCCTGTTTGTCTCAGTTTCATCATCTCTAAAATGAGCTAGAGAAGCAAATAGCAAACCACTCCAGTATCTTTGCCAAAAAACCCCAGCAAACCAAACAAACCCAAATGGGGTCACAAAGAGTCAGACAAGACTGAACAACAACAAATCTTTGTATGTATATGCATATATATGCATATGTATAAAATATTGTATTTATATATATTTACATATGTATGTATGTACACATGTATTTGTATAGATGTATGCATGTAAATAAATTTGCTATAATAACTATATTATAGTAAATAAATAAATAAATAAGTATAATAAGTAAATATAGTGGACATTTGTGGAGTTAGGGGTGCAGGACCTCCAGAAATGTGAAAAACTATGAATAACTCTAGGCCCTGTCCCAAACCTTTATTTTTAATAATTCTGATCATATTTATTTGCCACACAAAACCAAGTAAAACAACATACTTTATCATTTAAAAAGTTGCAGTTTGTATGAGAGAGATTAGTATCACACACACTATGTAGAGTCTTTGCAGCCCCTGGTGTAGCTGTAGCAGTTGCTTCACAGATTTCCTTTTTCTATGATTCAAGATATGAAGATCATGTCAGGAGAAAATCACATGATGGAGTCTGGATGGTAGAGAGACAATTAATGGGCATTCCCAAAGACAGTGTAGTTTTTTAGTGCATTACAGCTTTTAGCAAAATTTAGCTGTTTATAATAAATATATATGTATACCATTGTTAGGTAGTAAATGATGAAATACATTAATAATATACAGTATTTATTCGTTTATGACACTAATTTTTAAATTTTTTACATACATGAATTGTCTTTGATTTTCCTCTATACATCACAAATTTCCACAAATTTCCATGAATAACCAAAATTACCTCCCCTCAAAAGGAAGTTGGTAGACATTTCCATAGAGCTTCAAAGTTAAAGGATGTTTTATATTCATTATCTTATTTGATTCCAACAGAAGGCCATCCCTGGTTTCTTTATATATATATATATATATATATATAGATATATATCTTGCTATTGGACCCAGATGACTCTGGAGGAGAAAGTGTGACTGGGGACTTTGCATCGCCCTCTCACTTAAATGCATCTCACTTGAACGTCATGGTGTTACCTCCCTGATGTCACAGTCCTCTTTCAGAACGAAGGACATACAACAAGACTTCAAGCTCCTTAAGAGCAGGAACTGGTTTTTTGCCTCTTTTTGTATCTTTACTTAGCACAGTACCTGGAACATAGTAAGAACTTAAGAAATGTTTATTGACTGATTGGCCTCACAGGAACTAACAAGCTCTTAGAAGTTATAATAGATATAGGGAGTAAAATGGATTACAATAGAATAGTAGAAGAAATGTCCTTAAAAGGAGCAATCATAATTACATTTATTTATCACTCTTTTTCTCCTCCTTTCCACTTGCTACCTTGTAATCATTTGTCTATGTGCATGACACATCCATGAACTGGAATATAAAGTCCTTGAAATCAGAGACTGACTGTATCATTTTTAATCCTTATATTCCTAGCCCAGAGACTCACAAAGACATACAAGTTAATTCTAAAGGGATAAGGAAAGGTTTCATGTAGAAGGTGGTCCTTGACCTGAACTTTGAAGGCAAGAGATTCTAAGAGGCAAAAGGGGGTGTGTCTCGCAGGCATGGGGGAAAACTAGTACAAAGGCACCGAAACTGGAATGTCACATGTAGAAAAGAGTACAAAGGCTAGTTTTGCTGCACTGCAGATTATGTTTTGGATGGTAATGTATATGAAGGCTGAAAAGGTTGGTGCGAGCCAACTTTAAATGCCAAACAGGAGTTTGTACTGGATTCTAGAGGTAGTGGGGTGATCAAGGCAACTAAAGTCTGATCTCTACTAGGGAGAGGACTACTTTCATTGGTCCTTTACAATCAGTGACTGCTTAAGCAGTGTTTACACAAAACTGGGGTGATCAAGGAAAGCTTCCTGGAAAAGGTGGCATTTAAGTTGTTTTACTGGAAACTTAATAGGAGTCAGATAACGGGAAACCTACACTTCCTAGTTTTCTGTATAATAGGCATATGGCTATCTAATTAGGAACTACATTTCCTGGGAAATGTCAGGACCTATGAGTCTGGGCTGATGTCAGGAAGCCAAGATTTTGAATTCTTATGGGTCACTGGAGAGAGAGTGGAGAGAGTGATGAGTTGGAGCCAAAAACAGTGGAGAGATGGCAAATTAAAAATATTGATTTGTAGGAGCCAAGATAGTAGGGTAGAGGGAAGAAGTACAACCAAGGTTCTACCCACAACTCCTCCAAATAGTTTTAGAAATTATACCAGAGTTCAATAAGGGAATTCAAGAAGAAGAAAAACACTTAGTGAATCATTTTTTCCCCAGCCCAGGTGGCCATAGGGAGACAGAGAGATATGTGTGGACACTGGGGATAGATGTTTATCTAGGAATAGTCATGTGGAGCATTCTGGAGAAGGGTGATATTGTGCACCAGGGTAGAAACAGTTCCAAGTCCAACAAAAAGGGACTCAATTTAGTGCAAGGTGCAGTAATAGATGACAACTTCTAACTCTGTTGCTTATGCTCTGAGTCATAGATCTTGGGAAAAGTAAGAAGGGACATTCTGGGATAAAGACCAAGCAAGGAACAGGTTCAGAAGGGAGCAGTTGCTCTGAGGCTCTGAGTCAAGGAGCAAGACAGAGTCTTTGCTCCAACTTCTAGTACAGTTTGAATCTTATAGTGGAACTACCAGGGCAAGAATCTTAGACCAAGAAGAACCTACAGTTCTATTTCTTGGAACCAGTTGATCTTTATAGCTGGTGTATGGTGGCTAAGTTTAACAACAATCTACTGGGACTTCAACCATGGGCAAGCACACAGGTGTGTTGCACAGATCCAAATCCAGGTCAGCAACTTATAGAGTTCAAATGAAGAGCTTCTGAAATTAGACTTTGTCCTGGATCAGATCACTTTAGGAACATCAGAAGCTTTCAGGCTCCAGCTTGTACTATATATGCCTGAGATCTTATACCCCAATACTCAATACCCAGAGAATGCAGTAGGAGGACTAACCTAGAAATTTCCTCTTTAAGAATGCAGAGTTTAACCCTACCATAAAATATGAAACAAAAAAGTAAATAGGAAAAAAGGAGCAAACACAAAAGAATTCCACCATAAAAAGCTATTGTAGTAACAGGGATGTTCAAGACACAAACCTTTTTTTTCCTATATTATTATTTTTTATTAATAAATTTATTTAAATTTTTATATTCATTTTCACAAGATTTTGGGTTCCAAAATTTTCTCCCC
>JAQQSK010017211.1:0-10191 GCA_028658325.1 Potorous gilbertii | reverse complement strand
GAGCTTTTGCACCTCTTTTTCCATTTGGCTAATTCTGCTTTTGAAAGAATTCTTCTCCTTATTGGCTTTTTGAACCTCTTTCTCCAATTGAGTTAGCCTATTTTTCAAGGTGTTATTTTCTTCAGCATTTTTTGGGGGTCTCCTTTATCAAGGTTTTGATCCATTTTTCATGCTTTTCTTTCATCTCTCTCATTTCTCTTCCCAGTTTTACCTCCTCCTGTCTAACTAGATTAAACTCTTAGCAAGAATCTCCTTTGTGAGCTCTTCCATGGCCTGAGCCCATTGGATATCTATTTCAGATGTTTAGGATACAGAGGCCTTGACTCATATGTCTTTACCTGATTGTAAGCATTGTTCTTCCTCTTCAGAAAGGAAGGGAGGAAATATCTGTTCTCCAAGAAAGTAACCTTCTATGGTCTTATTATTTTTTACTTTTCTGGGCATTTTCCCAGCCAGTTACTTGACTTCTGACATTTCTCTCTATCCCTTCCCAAATCTGCCCAGCTAGTGCTTGAGTTCTGAGATTCAAATGCTGCTCCCCAGCCTCAGGGCTTTCAGCGGTGGGGCCTGGTTGCTATTCAATATGAGCTTATGTCCTGGTGCTCACGCAGGGGCAGGGCCACCTCCTAGGCTCAATTCCCTCACGGGATTTATGAGGAGCCCTTCAGTAATGGACCCAAGGACCTGCCTTCTCTGGGAGCATCTGGTTGCCCACTGCCTCTGCTGCTGCCTCCTGAGGGGACCTGAGTTATGGAGAAACCCCACTCCCTTCTCAGGCAGCCCAGAAGTCTCTCTCACTGACCTATGGATGGAGGGACCTTCATGGCCACTGGAGAGTCCATCCCTGAAGCCTGCTTGGCTCCCCTCCTCTCAGTGCTGAGCAGACAGCGAAGGGCTAGGCTCCACTCTTGTCAGGTGCCTGATGTATCCTTAGGGTCGGTTTTTCAGGGCTGTCTGGAATGGATATCTCCTTCATTCAGTTGTTGCGTGGCTTCCACTGCTCCAGAATTTGTTGGGAGTTCTTATTCCAGGAAATCCATGGACTGTGGGTTCGGAGCCAACATATGTGAATCTTTCAACTCCGCCATCTTCACTCCTCCCCCTAGATACACTTTTTCCGAAATAGCTGCAGTGAATGTGAGCACTATCAAACTGGCTACATTTTGCAATCAAATCTATGCCAAAAGGAGTGAATTATAGGCTCATAACAATATGATTGCCACTAGGAGGAAAATGCCATATCACTCTCATCAGTGCCCATGCTCCCATCATGCAAACCCTGATGAAGTCAAAGAAAAGTTTTATGAAAACCTATAAACACTTATCAGCAATGTGCCAAAAGAAGACAAGCTCATAATTCTGGGTGATTTTAATGCTAGAGTAGACTCAGACCACTGAACTCGGCAGGGAGTCCTAGGGAGGAATGGATTTGGAAACAGCAACAGCAATGGTCATTTACTTCTGCATACTTGTGCTTTGGGCTTAGTCTACTTTGCCCTAGGAGAAAGAACTGAAAGTAGTCAGTGTAATCTTCAAAGCAAAGGATTTGGTAGGGAAGAGTCCTGCCTCAGTTATCAGTCAGGGGGATAAACTCTTTGCTTGAGGAGACAAAGGGAGATAGCAAGAGCTCAAAGGATGACAAACTTGGTGCTTGAAGAGACTGTAGAAGTGATTTGGTTCGACCTTTTGGTTTTACAGATCAACAAAATAAGGATCACATGGGATAAGTAAGTTGACCAAGTTCACCCAGGGATGCGACAAAGAAATCAGATTCAAAATTAGGTCCTTTGTCTCCAAATGCAAGACTATTTCTGCCTAAAAATTCCTTAAACTCACTTGAGGTAAATGCATATATACTGTCAGGAATCAATCAATTCAATAAAAACTATTTATTAAATTCTTCCTTTATGTGTCATTCATTGTACTAGACTCTAAGGATACAAAGACAAAAGTTAAATAGCACTTGCCCTCTGGGAACTTACACTCAATTGGAACAAAAGAAGTGTATGTCAATTCACCTCGTTCATATATTAAGTGGTATAATATATTAAACTGCACCATACTTATTTAATACATAGTTTTAAATAATGTATTAAAATTGATCTCATGTTGGAGACCATTAATCTATTGAATCTTTAAATTCTTGTTTCATCTCTTATTCCAGGTTTGTTGCCCAACAGAACCATGGAAGAAAGAAATTAGTCTGGAGCCTAGGAGTCCATCCTCCTGGGACTTGCAGACCAGTCTGAACAGCAGAAACTCCTGTTCTCCTCATTTCTTCTTATATACATGATTTCAGGTATAGGGAATGTGCTCACCATTCTTGCCATCAGAACCAGTTCATGTCTCCATACCCCTAGGTACTTCTTTCTTAGCAACTTGTCCCTGGTCCATATCTACTTCACTTCCACTACCATCCCCAAGATGGTGGCAAATCATATATGTGCCAGCAAAGTCATTCCTTATGCTGGGTTTCTAGCAAGAGTATTCTTTATTTGGTTCATGGGGATAAATTGTATCCTTCTTGTTGACTTGAACTACAACTGTGATGTGGCTGTCCATTTCACACTACATTATTCCATGATAATAACCACAAAGATCTATGCCTTTCTTATAGTAGTATCTTGGTTTGGGCCTACACTGTTACTCTGCTGTGCACTGTTCTACTGAACCATCTTTCATTCTGTGGCCACAGTAAAATGCCTCGTTTCTTCTGTGACCTCAGTCCCCTGCTAAACTTGTCCTGCTCACACACCTTCCTTCATCATTAACCTGATGGTCCACACAGTGAGGCACTAGCAATTGTCATCCCCTTCCCTGGGATCCTAATCTCCTACACCTGAATTTGTGTGATTACTGAAGATCTCATCTATTATAGGGAAGTGGAAAGCTTTCCCCACCTGGGCCTCCTATCTCACTGTGATCTCTCTGTTTTATGGGAAAAGTATTAGGATAAACTTCACCCCAACATACACCCTCACAGCTCAACAAGGCACAGCAGCATCAGTGATGTACACTGTGGTCACTTCTATGTGGAACCCTTTCATCTATAGTCAAAGACATGAAAGAAGCCTTATGGATGCTCCACATCAGGAAGCCAGGCCTGCCTTTGGGGCTATGAGACATACTCCCTAACCAGGCTTGATTTATACCAGAAATGCCAGAATAAGTCAATATTAGGAAATGTATCAAATCTATATTAACCATATTAATGACAAAAATAATTTATTATTTCAATAGATGCAGAGAAACACTAGAAATAATAGGAAGAAATGGCACTTTTATTAAAATGATATTTCAAATCTATCTAATACCAAGAACAGCATTGTCTGTAATGAGGATAAGCTAGAAATTTATATCAAGGATAAAGCAAGTATATGCATTAGCACCACTAGAATTAAATATAGTGCTAGTGTAGGAATAATATCCCCTTATAAAAGAAATAAACTGAGGTGTAATTAAAAGAATTTCTTGCTCAGGCTTCTTGCTGTCATTGTGCTGAGAACATCTCTCCCACAGACTTTTTCTTGAACTGTCTGACACTCTTTGCTTGGAACATGCAGGTCACACAATCTCCTGAAGTCTGTTAACATCTGGTTTGAGAGTTAAACTTCAGTGCATATTTCCAGGGGGACTTTACCAATTAGAAGAGAGACCACAGAGGCAGAAGAACGTTCCAGGTAAGATGTCTGCAGGGACAGATTGATTTACTAGAAACATAAATGACTGAGTGTTTCTTTAATACTTCCTGGACTCTATTTTGTAAACTGACATCCATCTTCTAAGTTTGCTTTCTCACATGGTTTTATTTTCTTGTATTAACTTAATAGCTGTCTTACTGATCCACCATACCTTGGCCTTTCCTGAGTTTTTAACATGATTTACAAATATCTCCTACCCTGTTTCTTACCATAAGACCATCATAGTCAAGAGGGTCCAAGATTGCCCTTTTTCTTGGTCTAGCGTCATCACCATCGCAGTGGTCCAAGATGAGAATACTGGGTGATTCACTCACATTGCACTTGAAGATAGGCCAGACCACCGTGCATAAGAGGGGAGGAAACATTCCCTGTGTGTGTGTGTGTGTGTGTGTGTGTGTGTGTGTGTGTCTGTGCTGATGTTTATTTTGTAAAATTCATTTTTTTCCAAACTCCCTCTTTCTCCAGCCTTTCCCCCACTAATTTGAACAGATTCTCTTAAGTTCTTGTTTCATCTTGTGTTCTACATGCTCTCCAAGGAAGGGGAAATCAGAAAGTAGTCTCCAACTTCATCCTCTAGAGACTTCCCCACCATTTAGAGCAGAAGAGGCTCTTGTTCTTCTTTCTGCTTATCTATCTTATAATATTTACAATGCACCCCATGCATCATTCCTAGGAAACAGAATAGACTCTTTATCTCATGTGCATCACCCCTCATTCAAGGACTAAAGCCCTTGCTCTGAGAAGAACCCACATTGTGGGCTGGTGATCTATTTGAAATTTCTCTGCCAGTACAAGTTCTGGGAAGACTTGTTCCTTCAAGAGCAGAAGAGAAGCTCCAGGCAAAATAGCAAAGTGGATGTATAGGCAGAGGACACTTTCTGTTCACTTGAATGTCATTCTCACACAAAGTAATGTAGGCAACGTGGATCAAAGAATCTCAGAAACTTATTGCTAAAAGAGGTTTGAGAAGGTAGAATGTCAGAAGTGTATGAGCTAAAACATAGAACATTGGATTTCAAAGAAATAAAGGACACATTATGAATAGAGATAGAGGAGATTTTAAAGTATAAAATATTAAAGTTCAAAAGGATCTTAGAACATAGAATTTCAAAGCTCCAAAGGACAGTAAATAGACTGCTGGGCAGTCTCCCTATCTTAATTCTATCCTCACTCTGGTTCATCTTCCACTCAACTATTATACTGATGCCCCAAAGGTACAGATCTGACCACAACACTCCTCTATTCAAGTGGATCTAAATTGGCTTTGAAATCAAATATAAAATCTTCTGCTTGACTTTACAAACCCTTCATAAACTGAACATTTTCTACCTTTCCCAACTTCTTGCGTCTTACACGTCTGCAGGTACTCTGACATTTAGTGACACTGACCTCCTTGTTTTTCCTCTCATGAAAAACTCTCTGAGAATAAGCGTTTTCACTGGCTGGTCCCAATTCCATGAGGTCTCTCAAATCTCATCTCCACCTCCCAATTTCTGTGACTCCCTTCAAGGCTCAGCTAACCTACTTTCTTCTAGAAGAAACTTTTTCCACTCCACTGTAATCTTAGTGTTTTTCCCCTGAGACTCCCCAAAATTGATCCTGTATATACTGTTTGAACATTGTTGTCTACATATTTTCTCCCCTTTTGGAGTACAAGCTCCCTGAGAGCAGATTTTTCTTTTCTTTTGTATCTCCAGTGCTTAGCACAGAAATGTTCACTGACTGACTGAAAAGCTTACTTGAGTATAAAATGTCGAAACTGGGAGGGACTTTAGAATGTAGGAGACATAATAGCAGATTCCAAGATGACAATCAAATATATTCGTTAGAATGTTATCGTTGAAAGGAAATTCAGAAGTTGGAAAAGAAAATGTTAGACCTACTAGAAAAGGAAACCTTTTCACAGAAACCAAATTTAGAAGTGGGAGGGAATTCAGATTCAGTCTCTCATTCAACGCTTATTAAGCAGAACTTATATGACAAGCGATGTGCAAACTGCTGGGGACACAACAGAAAAGGACAAAACTCCCTGCCCTCAAGGAGCTTTCATTGTAAGTCTGGTGATGGCTTGGATGTTTGTAAACATTTACGGAAGAAATCTGGTTTGGGGGAGGAGACACCCAGCTGAGCTAGCTGCTCAATATATCAGTAGAGGTTTCTCATAAGAAATTGTCAGGCTGAAATTGAAAAGAAACTGGTAATTCCAACAACTATGGATGAGAAAGCAGAACATTAAGACATGGGGCACAGGCAGTGCAAAGATACAGAGGAGGAACATGGAGACTGGTGTATATCAGGACGAACTAGGCTAGGAAATACGTCAATGGAATGAGTTTTACTCTTACAATTACCTCTTCATGACAAGGTGTTATTTTCTAAAATACAAAATTCAGCTTATTTCTCTCTTCATCCACAAGAGAGGAAAGAAGAATAACACCAAAGGAAAGAGAGAAAGCTGTGTTGTCATGAATATGAACATATGCCTGGGAATCGAGGCATATGGACTCTAGAGCTGGTTTGCTTGCCCACAGCTAAGAAGCCATAGCTTGGGCTACTTACGTATTTGAAACTTATCTATCAGTAGAGACCCAAGAAAGAAAAAAGGCCGGTTCTTCAAGAACAGAGGATCCAGGCCAAACAACATAGTGAGAGGGCAGTTTCTATACATTTTAAAGTCAGTCCCATGCAAAGTAATGTTGTGAACACGCCTCAAGGAATCTCAAAAATTTGCTGCTTAAAGGGATTTGAGAATGTAGAATGTGAGAATTGTGTGGTGTGTTGGAACATAGAACATGGGATTTCAACAACAGATACGATTAAAAATAAGAATAGGGTTAGAAAATACATTAGAATACAAAATGTTCAGGCACAAAACGAACTTAGAACATAGAATCTCAGAAATGAATATGGCTAAAAACATTCTGCTACTTGGTTTCCAACTACCATGGACATGGGCAAAGAATTTAATGTGTTTCTTTAACTTAGGTGTACCATTTACAAAATGAATCAGTGGATTCTGAGACTTGATTATTTCAAAATAGAGGGAGTCAGAAGTGCAAGATCCCTTGAAGGAAAAAAAAAATTTGGGACATTGAAGGTGTGCAGAAGAGATTATTGGCAGAGACTTCCAATGCTCAAAGCAGGAGGCATGTGGCCCAAGTCTATCAAAAGTACTACCAGAAGGGAATTTAAATGTAATTCGAAAATATTTAACAAAATAAATAAAAGCATAATATAACAAAAATAACATTACATTTTGAAAGCAAGTCATAATGTAGGCTACAGGAATCATTACATGTGCATTAGTGGATCCATTCCAATTTGAGTTTGACCTCACCACTTTAGAATAGAGCTGGTCTGTGTGTATTTATCCTTCGTTGTTGAAGAAGACCATGCCATCACAGAATTGATGACATGAGTTGCACTTGACTTTGTTTGGAGTGAGGGAGGGCTGTGCAGGTCCCCAGCCTCACTTCTCCTCCATAACCGTCTTAATCCAGTGACCAGATGCTCATCAGGATGACTGGAGATGACCCAGGACGAGGCAGTTGGAGTTAAATGACTTGCCCAAGGTCACACAGCTAGTGATTGTCAAGTATCTGAAATGAGATTTGAACTCAAATCCTCCTGACTTGTGCTCTATACACTACAACACCTAGCTGCCATAGAATAGAGGTAGCTTATATTGAAGAGTCCTTAGAACATAGAAAAACTAAATGCCAGAACTGAAAAGGACTGAAAACCAGAAAATATTGAATGTTAGTTCTGGGTCATCAGAGCTGATTGGAACCTTATACAATAGACTATCAGTCATGGAAAGGATCTAAAAATCAACTTATGAAACCTCTGCTATCTGGGGAAAAAGCTGATCTAAGTCACAGAATCTATCAGTGGAATATCTAGGGCTACATAGGTCTCTTGATTCCCATTCCAATAGTCTTTCTCCTACACAATGAAGATTCTGTTTCTCAAATCTTTAAATTTAGAGAAGAATTCAATTTCCAAGCAGAGAGACAGAAATTGTCACCTTGAGAATCTCCTCTCCTACATCATGCCCCAAAACATCCTTAAGAACGTAATTAACTTCCATATCTCTACTAGTTAACGGTAACAATGAAGGATTTGGTCCTCTACCAAACTCAAAGTAACAGGTTATAGTTGGCTTGTTCAAATTAACGGAATATAGGGCTTGGAACTGGAAAGATTTGTTGTCAATTCCTGTGAAAAACCACAGGCTGAGTTCATCTGTATTTCAGGAAAGCATTTGCAGTCATTCATGGAATTACTGTGGTCAGTAAGGAGAGATGTTGTCTACATATTAGTACAGTAAAATAGTACTCCTTCTGATGTGGTGGGTTGCCTATCTCTGAAGGTTCTTAAGTGGAAGTGATATGACCCCTTATGAGAATATAATAGAGAGGATTTCTATTCAAATGTAGGCCAATGATATGGTTCAGTTTATGATCTTATTTTAACCAAGACTTGAAAGAATTCAGGAAAACTAGGAGGTGGACATGAGGTAAAGAATCACATGTGAGACAACCAGTGTAAAAGTCCAGATGCAGAGAACGAAGGTCAAAGTCATTGCATCACAAAATGGAGAGCACAAGGAAGTAAGGTGTAAGAAGACTGGAAAGGTAGGAGGGGACCAGGTTATGCAAAGCTTTGAAGGATAAACAGAGGATCTTATGTTTCCTCCTGGAAGTAACAGGAAGTCATTGGAGTTTTTAAAACAGAGGTGTCATGGTCTGTCTGGAGCTTTCAGAAGATCAGTTCAACAGCTGAGAGGACTGGAGTGAGGAGAGACTTGTGGCATGAAGACCAACAATCAGTCAACTGCAATACTCCAGATGTGAGAGACGAAGGCCTTCACCAGCATGAGGGTAGCATCACAATGAAGAAGGAGGTATATAAGGGAGACATCACAATACTGAAATTCATAGGACTTGGCAAAAAATTTATGTTGCCTTAGGTGGTACCTGCCACAACAATAAATTAGTTTAGAAGAAAAGGGGATTTAGGCAGAGGGAAGTAGATAATGAGTTCAGTACTAGACATACTGAGTGTAAGGTATCTGATCTCAAACACTTACTAGCTGTGAACGTCACTTAATTCTTCTTCCCAAAGTATCTTCATCTGTAAAATGAACTGGAGAAAGAAATGGGAAACCACATCAGTATTTTGCCAAGAAAATCCAAAATGGGGTGAAGATGAGAGAGATGCAACTGAAATAACTAAACAAATAAGGGGACATGCAGTTCAAGATGTCTGTTGGCACTTGTAGATGGGACACTGGAGATTAAGAGAAAGATTAGGACTCTTAAGAGGATTTGAGAATCATCCACATGGCAATCATAATTGAATAGACCTTGTCCATCCCGTATTTCCTAGATTTTCTTCTATAAGGATATTGGCTAAACATCTAACGCTACTTGACCACCAATCTCTTTATCTCTTTCCCCCTTTTGTATGAGATACACCTTAACAAAGTCATTATAGCCATGGTTTCTCCCCGCAAATCTCAATAATACAGTTTAAAGTGGGCAACCCATTACAAGGATGCATCTTGCTCCTCACCTACGCTATGTGCATTTTTATAGACCACTGAGGCCATTTTCTTCACTTGACTGTAGGTTCCCTTTTAGGTTACTGTCTTCTGTGAAGAGAAACCCTTGTTACCCTATTATCACAGTGAAATTTGAAGAATCTGGAGAAGACATGAGAGAGAGAAATGATTGTACTTTCATGCTGTAGACAGATGGACAACCAAGTGGAGAGAGCTAAGTCTGAAGTCAGAAAACCTTGAGTTCATATTGGTCCTTGCACACTTACTAACTGTATGCCCCTTGACAAGTTACTTACACCTCTGTTTACCTCAGTTTCCCCAACTGTAAAAAGTGGATTATAATAGCACCTACATCCTAGGATTATTATGAGGATCAAAGATGTTATAAATAAAGAGCTTTCCAGAGTAAGTTGCACATAGTAGTCATGATATAAATGTTCCTTGCTGTTTGTCATGAAACCCACGTGAGGTGTTACATTACATGGGGAGGACAGACGTGATCTAGATTTTGGAGTTAAAGGTACTTGACACTTTGAAATCACCAGGAAGCAAAATGTAATTGGAAGGTGACTTCTTTCTAAAATGTAAGGAAATACTGTTGTTGGTTGTCCTTCAACTTCGAAGAAGACCAATGACATTATGGGTGATGTCTTGACTCCTTCAGGAACTGGATTATTTTTTTAAATATAAATTTATTTATTTAACTTTGTACATTCATTGTCACAAGATTTTGGGTTCCAAAATTTTCTCCCCATTTGTCCCCTCCCCCCTCCCCTATACACTGAGCATTCTAATTACCCATATCACCAATCTGCCCTCTTTTCTTTCACCATTCCCTTCCCTTACCCCATCTTCTCTTTTGGCATGTAGGGCCAGATAACTTTTTATTCCCCATTACCTGTACTTCTTATTTCCTAGTAGCAA
>JAQQSK010017210.1:0-10191 GCA_028658325.1 Potorous gilbertii | reverse complement strand
GTTCCCTCAGGGGGTTTATACAGAGATCCTTTGTAGTGGAGCTGGGGTGGAGCTCCAGCCCACTCTGGGAGTCTCTGGCTGAGCTGCCTCTGCCTCTGCCGCAGTGGCTGCTTCCTGGGGGGACGGAGTCCCGGAGATCCCCCGCTCCCTTCTCAGCCCGTCTCTCTCACTGACCTGTGCGTCTGTGGGTGGAGGGACCTTCGCCGCTGCCGGAGATTCAGGTCCCTGACGCCTGCTGGGCTCTGCTCGCTCCTCTCAGTGCCGCGTGGCCGGGGTGGGGGAGGGCTGCGCTCGGCAGGACAGGACTCCACTCCCGTCTGGGGTACCTTTGCGGTCGGCTTTTCAGGGCTCTGCAACGGAAATCTCCTTCACTGTGTTGCTGCACGGCTTCCACTGTTCCAGAATTTGTCAGGAGTTCTTTTTACAGGAAATATATGGGCTGTGTGTTCGGACCTAGCATAGGTGAGTCTTTCTACTCTGCCATCTTGGCTCCGCCCCCCCCATCCTTGCCATTCCTGATGCCATCCACTGATCACTTAGCGGAGAGTAAAGGTAACCTACCATCATTTTGCTCCCCTAGGCAGTCAAGAAGGTTGCATTTGGGGGCAACTAGGTGGCACAGTAGATAAAGCACCAGCCCTTGAGTCAGGAGAACCAGAATTCAAATCTGGCCTCAGACATGCAACACTTACTAGCTGTGTGACCCTAAGCAAGTCACTTAACCTTGATTGCCTTGAAAAAAGAAAGAAAAATAAAGTTGCATTTGACCCTATGTCCCTGTGTCAACTTTTGGAGCAACTTAGGCTTTCTTGTTTGGGCCTCTTGCCTCTCACTGATATATTTCTGAAATGAAGGACACAACTATGGGCTCCCAGAGTGAATATGCCAGGCACACTGGATTAAACTCCATCTAAACTTTGAATAAGTACAGCTGCCATATGCCCGAAACATGAATTGGTCTGCGATGTAGTCTAAACTTCATAATACTGTAGTTGTGCTAAAGTAAGGCTCTATTATATTTTCAAATAATGGATATCAAGTCACAACTTGTTCTGTATGAATGTTCTGTATCATTCCTTTATTATGATGGTGCAGAATATAGAGTGCTGGAACTAGAGTCAGGAAGATCTGAGTTCAAATCCAACTGTACATACTTTCTACCTGAGTGACTCAGGGCAAGTCACTTAACCTAGATCTACCTCAATTTCCTTATCTGTAAAATAGAAATAATAATTGAATTTGTATTAAGGTTGACCTACAGCTCCACCAGGGTTGTTTTGAGGATTAAAAAAGAGATAACGATGATCATGTTTCTTATAAATGTTAAGGCATTGTATATATACTAGATATTGTTATCATTAATTGTCCTTTGATATTTCAATACTTTGATGAGATCTGTGATCAGTTTGATGTATTTCTGCCAATGTTACAAACTGTAATTCATCTATACCCTCTTTTCTTGTATAATTTTTGTCCAGGTCCTCCTATAAATTCTCTTCAAAGGTTTCCCTGTTGGGGAATCTTCCTATGGACACCTTGACAATATCAGTATGATACATGTGCTGTGCGTTAGTTACCCCTAGCACTCATAGCTCACCTCCTTGCTTGGTCATGAATCTTTCTAACAATATTCTTTGTATTATTGATCTTATATAAAGAAGCTCTTTCCACAAAACAAAGCAAAAATATAACAGCAAGAAGAACTACTTGGCATCAGGAAAAAAAGATAATTCATTTGAATTTTTTATTTCTTTTGTGTTAGTATCATATCTAGGAAACTAGGTGGAAAAATAGTTAGTGTTTTGGAATCAAAATGAGGAAGACCTGAGTTCAAATCCTGCCTCAGACACTTCGCTAGCTATATGATATTGGGTAAGTCATGATACTGGACAAGTCATTAAACCTCTCTGTCCTTTTCCTCATGTGTAAAATGGGGATGATGATAATGTCCACAACATCACAGGAATGTTTTGAGGATCAGATGAGATAGAATATGACTTGGTGAGCCTAAAAATGCTCACCAAGCTGTTGTTAGTATTATGAATAGAGAGTTATTCTTTCATGTTGACTGTTAGCACCCAAGAAACTCAGTAAATAGGGATTAGCTATGTGCTTCAGGCTGAGACGGGGGCTCAGATGCTCACAATTGTTCATTATTTCATGAACTTACTTAGAAGCATATGGAGGTGTGAAGAAGTTAGCCTTGGGTGAGGGAGAGGAACTATATTGTGAGGGAGAGAAAGAATTGGGTTTGTATTAAGGTTGACCTACGCCTCCACCAGGCTAAGTGGGATGGTGGGTACAGTATGAATGTAAGTATTATGGAGCAAGGAGTTGACTTGCGTTCTGGTGCCTAGTACCCTTAAGAAGTGGTAGCACCAATGTTGGGAAGCCATGATGAAGAGACCATTCCAATTCTATGACAAACTCCCTATGGTCTTCATATTGGAAGAGAATCCATGAGGAAGGGACAACACAAGGAAATTAAGATCACAGATCTTAAGCATATTATTGGGAGTAATAGGTTCTTAACAGCAGTGTCAGCCACTACCATGGAAACAGCTTTTCCTGTCTTAGTCATCCTGAGATTTAAAATGCCTTTAAAAGAATAGGAAAGGAGCAATTCCAGAAACTCCAAATACTTACCAATAATTTCTTGAAACAACAAAATCACCTGAATCAGACCACATTCCTGCTTCACCAAGTTCTGGGTTTCTTCAGAAGCCAGTAATCATGGTGAGAGAATAGTAGGAGGCAGTATCTTATGGTGAAGGAGCATGGGGCTTGGAATTAAGAAGACTTGCATCTGAATTGCTTTTCTGACATTTATAAACTGTGACCTTCTGGCCACTTAACTTCCTGAATGCATGTTTTCTAATCTGCAAAGGATTCTTACTCCTTCTCCCCTTTACCTTCTCAAGATCCTTGTCTCTTGGAACTTGCATATATATTCTCTGTTTGATTCCTTTGGGCTATTTCTGGTGACTAGATGATGATCCAGAACTCAGTGGATGAAAGGGACTTTTTAACCCTCCTCCTCCTCTCTCTCTCTGAATGATGATCCCTCTGAGTGACAAGATATGATAGTAACAAGAGGACAGTCCTTTCCTTCCCTGATGTCATTGCCAGTTTCCTGGGTTACCATGTGGAGTTCTACCATGGGGAGGGAGTGTCCTCCAACCAGCTACCCTCTATGCCCAGTGGAAAAACTTGGGTCACCTCATCCTAGGTGACCAGCTCTGGCTTCAGAGTTTAACTACATCCAAGATAATATAGTATGCAATGTATCCATAAAATGTTGTCATTACTTTTTGTTTTCTTTTAAAGCAGCCCCAGATTATTTCCATGAAAACTGACTCTTAGTCATTGATTTTGGGGGCTTCGCGCTCCTGTAAATGCTCCCTAAACTGGTGTTGGCCTTCTTTTTTGAGTACTTTGAGTTAGACAGGAGTCACTTTTTATATACAATTGATGTTAATAACATCCTTTAAAAGTGTGAGATGTAAGTAGTCTGAACTGGCTTGTCTTTAATGGTAGAACCTAATCCCTTAGGGCCCTTTCCCTCTTTCTTTGATTTCTTTGGGGTATATATTTAGTAATAGTACTGCTGAGTCAGAGAGTATGCAGAATTTAGTGGCTTTGAAGGTAAAAATCCAAATTCTTTTCAAAGGCTAGAACAATTCATAGGTCCACCAACAATGCATCAATGTATCTATTTTCCCACATTTCCTCCAAAGTTCTTATTTTCCTTTCCTACAATATTTATCTGGTAGATATATGGTGGAGTTTTAGAGGTCTTTTAATTTACTTATTGTTAGTGATACAGAGTATTTTTTCATATGGTTGCAGATACTTTAATTTTCTTCCTTTGTTAACTACTGATTACATTCTTTGACCATTTACCCATTTGGAATAGCTCTTGTTCTTAATATTTGAATCAATATCCTATATATCTTAGATATGTATTGAAAACATTTTTCCAGTCAATTTTTCCATTCTAAGTTTAACTCCATTAATTTTTTTTTGCACCAAAGTTTTTCAATTCCATGTAAACAAATTGTCATCTTATCTTCTGTGTTTTTATCTATCCTTTATTCGGTCAAGGACTTTTCCTCTATCCAAAGTTGTAAACGGTATATTCTTTCATGATCCTCTAATTGATTTATGATATGACCTTTTATATCTAGCTCATGTATCCATATGGAGTTTGGTATGAGGAGAATTAAGGTATTTGTAGATTGAAATATGGTATGTGGTGCAAATTGTTGGTCTAATCTTAATTTCTGACATTGCTTTCCAGTTTTCCCAGTAATCCTCTCTCTCCCCCAAAGAAGTTAGAATCTTTAGACTTTTTCTCCATTAAATTTAATGTATTTTTGATCTAAACTCTGTGCATGTGTGTGTATGTGTATACGTGTGTTTGTGTATATGTGTACACATGTAAGAGTATTCAAGCCTCTTTTCTCCTATTCAAGTAAGTCATATTTATATGATGTTCACTCCTCTCCTCATTTCTATATTCTTTTCTTTTTGCACAACTCAATTATAAGAAATGGCAAGTTTCCTCCCCTTCTTCTTTCTTCCCAAGTATATTCCTTCCCTCATCTCTCATCCAATGACTAGCAAAGCAACAAAACCATATCTAGACCTTCTTTTTGTCTTATTTAGCTTTCTTTATGACCCTTGAAGACATTAGAGTTCTTAAGAAACACTTGTTTTTTCTCTCCCATTAAAATGCAAGCACTTCATCATCATTTATTCCCTTCCACTTACTCAAATATATTTGCTTTTTATAGATATCTCTTATTTCTGTGTTTGCATTTCAAAATCTCTTGCCTTGCAGCTTTTTAAGCTGCGAAATGGAAATAATAAAGCACCTACTTCCCAGAGTTGATGTGCGTATCAAATGAGACGATAATTAAAAGTACTTAGCACAATGCCTGGCACATGGTAAGTTCTATCTACAGGTTAGTATGATTACTGTTGCTGAGTAATAAATAGTGCCTACCTCCCAAGACTGTTGTGAGGATAAAACGTCATAGTATTTGTAAAGCACTTTGCAAACTTTGAAGAACTATTTAAATGAGAGCTCCTCATTATTATTTACAAGGGAAGATGCAATGGTGTCGATTTCTTTGGAATTGATTCTTATATTTTAAAAAGGCATAAATCAACATTAATTGGGGAAAATAAAGTGAATATGTATATCTAACTGAAATAATATTGCACAATCTCATTCACGTACGATTGATATCAAGTGGTAATCTAAATGAAAAACTGTGATGGATTCCATCAAGAAACTGTGTAGTTATAGAAAATTAGCATAAAACATTAAGTATGTTTGTACAAAGTAAGTCTGGATATGGTGTAAACAAATACTCTGTGTAGCTGCTTACCCAGATCATAACAAGTTCTAGTTATCTGAGGACTACAATATGGACCATGAAATTAAGTATTGATTGTTCTGCAGTGCAAGTTCCTATAATGTTTACTTCCCTGGATAAAGCAAAGCTGAGTCTCCCTGCAGGGAAGGCATTCTTTTAACACAGACTCCTAACTTCCCACAGAGGATTCTAGGAGCACTAGTCTAAACTGAAGAATCTTTTTTGATGTTACAGCAGATGGTCAGAAACTCTCATGAGTAGCCTTTTCAGAAGGAAGAGAATTTTTTGAGCAATTTCAGTTTTAGAAGGGCAAGTACTTCATTGGTGGGAAATTCTTAGAAATGAGAAACATCTCATCGGGTTTGAATGAAAATAGTTGTGAGGAGAACGCTACCGAAGATGCCATTGGCAAAAGGCTTAAGAATGTTGTACTGAATCATGTGAAAGGGACCTTAGTGGTCATGTATTCCAACCTGTACTTAAAAGTAATCCTCACTACACCATACCTGACAAATGGATCAGTGTATCTCACTGAAAGTGAGAATGCTATAAGACCTTAGCCTGAAAGGGCCAGGGTCTCTCATTGCATCCTGGATCATCTCCAGCCATCCTGATGAATATTAGACCGCTGGATCCAGGTGGTACAGGAGAAGAAAGTGAGGTTGGTGACCTTGCATAGCCCTCCCTCCCTCAAATAAAAGTCAACTGCAAGTCATGTCATCATCCTAATGTCATGGTCCTCTTCAAGAATGAAGGACAAACACAACAACAACAACAACAACAACCTGACAAGCAGTCATCCAACTTCTTCTTGAAGACCTCTGAGTAAAGGGAACCCATCACCTCCTCAGGCAGCTCCATTCCACTTATGGGAACAATTTCATTTTTTTCTCTGATATTGAGCCTCAATTTTCCCCTTTGTAGTTTCCACTCACTGCTTGTGGTTTTGCTGTCTAGGGATGAAACATGTAGATAGAAAAAGAAAAAGTCTATCTCATCTGTTGTCAACCATAAGGCATTTGATGAGAGAGCTCTGAGCTCTTCTAGAAGGCTGTAGGTAACAGGCACCCTGTGACACATGCTGTTGCAAAGGAGTTTCCATGAGTCCCTGAGAGGAGAAGGGAGTTCCTGAGGCTTCACAGAGAAGCAGATGGAGTATCATACTGGAAAGAGACTCATTATTTGGAGTTTGTTTTTCACCATTCCATTATGAGTCATCTTTGAATGAGAAGGCAGTCATTTTCTATTGCCTATTTATTATCCTGATGAAAGAGAAGATTATTGACTTATAGAGAAGCTATTTTATCAACTTCCCAATAGGGGAATAAGCAAGAGATATGGACCCAGACATTCTAGATGGGGATAGTACCTTCCTTCAAGTATAGAGAACTTCAACTGCTACCTGGTTCTTAGATTTCTGCTTGTAGGTATGGCTTGGGGATAGAAGGTAGCTACTGTACTTGATTCATGTCTCCATTGATAAGGGAACTCCCTTCAATGGTACCAACTGAAACCTACCTATGTTTTCTCATTGTATGTGACTCATGTAGATGTCTTTTCATAAATTCATGTACTCCATTATAGCGAGGGCTTTCCTCTAGATCTCTTGATATCTGGTTATCAGTGGAACATATAAGCTGTCCATCTGTTAGCCCTTGCTATTCTTGCTTGACCAACCCACCTCCTTCTTGTGTTGTATATTTCTTTGATCATACTGTTGTTTCTGGCATATAATTCTCCATTGGTAATATACTTCAGCTTGTTTATATTCACCCTGCATCTCTCTACTGCCTTTCGGGTGAACTGCAACTTTATGTTTTTGGAAACTGTTATTTAATGATTTCCAGCTATATAACATCACTGAATGGATATTGGAGTTAAAAATGTGGGCCTTTGTTTCATGGAGAAGCTTGGACTTATTGAAAGCACCGAGAGCATTTTTAAAGGCAATCAGTGAATTGTTCATCTCTTGTTCCATTCTGAGCCCAGTTCCCTGTCCATCTACAATGTCTGTCTGTCTAAAATATATGTGCTGATAGACTAGTTATAGATACAAGCTAATATAACTATAGAGGCATAGGCATATGTATATTTGGGGAATGCTGCAGGGTTTCTAAGCACTAGATACTGCTAAATATAAAATAAAACATCATTTTTTTTGCTGGAACAAATCCATGGCTTAAATGCATAGGTGAGTGACTATTTGTACTGGCTCTGGAGCATTGGTTTGGGAAAGAATTCTATCTCTGGAGTCAGAGTATGTGGGTTTGAATCAGAATTCTGCCAGCTGTTTACCTTTGGTCAAGTCACTTAGCTCCTCTGGGCTTAGTATCCTCCTCTATAAAATGAGGAGGTTAGACCAGATGACCTCTAAGATGGTTTCCAGTTCTCAATCCTATAACAATATTCTAAGTTGTAGATAAAGAACATCCTGGAAACACTTTCATCACAACTCTACTTCCATCACCCTTACCTGACTCTCGTAGAGGTTCATCCAGCACTTTACAGTTGGGTATGTTTGTTTGCTTCAGTTTAACAACAATAATTCTTAAGTAAATATAAATCAAGAGGATTGATGATCTTCTTGATTTATATTTACTTAAGAATTATTGTTACACTTTTTTAAAAAAGTCAAAAAATTGGTACTGACAATATCAGGAAAGTTAAGAATTTCAGATGTCATGAGTTCTTTCAACTATTAATTTTTTAAAAGCAAACAAATCATACTGGAAGGAGCTCCAAAGCTGTATAAACACTGGAAAGGGAAAATATTCTGTTGGTTGGTAGAAAGTCATAACAATGATTACATAGGACACTCAAATGAATACACCAACCAACTCATTTGCACAATATTTGTATAAGTGAGGTGCTACATGATCTTTCAATCAAAGAAGAGCCAGAGAAAAGTAGAGAAGAGCTGAGAAGAAAGATTAACCAGTTCTGTTTCCCAATAATTATTGGCATCCAGGTTACAGTTCTAATTTATATACATTTTAAATGATGTGAAACTGAAATGTTGCAAATAATGAAAACCTCAAGTAATGGCAAAAGGTGGTCAGTTCTTTCGCTAGTGGAATGACACCAGGAGCCAAACAAATTTCAGGTCTTATTCTAACTTGTCCACTTACTAGTTGCTGGAATGACTTTAAAATCATTGATTTAGCATTAGAAGGATTTTACAGGTCTTTCCAACGCAATTATTACTTCTTCATCCTATCCTCCTCCATTTTTTAAAATGAAGAACTGACATTTTGTGTTCGTCCTTCTGTTGCCGAAGAAGACCATGCCATCAGAGAAATGATGACTTGCACTTGACTTTGTTTTGAGTGAGTAAGGGCTGTGCAGGTCACCAGCTTCTCTTCTCCTCCAAGGCCATGTGAATCCAGTGATCAGATATTCCTCAGAATGACTGGAGGTGACCCAGGAGGCACTGGGAGACCTTGGGGCCTTTAGGCCAAGGGCTTTGAAGGAAATCACTTAGGGTGAGGCAATGCCCATTAACTGAGCCAGCCTATTTAAGAAGTAGCCAAGACATGGCCCCTTTAATGAGACCGAGAAAAAGAAAGACATCAGGCTGGGAGGAAAATACCAATAGTTACTACTGATAATCACTCTAAGGTCAGGAGGGTCTAGAGGAGTCCTTAGGCAGAGGCCCATCGGTGTTCCAGCTTCAGAGTGCAGTAGGTTTAAAGTTACTTACATGGATATCCTTTTGATGATGGGGGGTAGGGAGAAGTCTTTCATGGTAAATTAAAGAAAAAAAGGGCGGGTCATTTTGTATAAGAAATTAGCACCTTTTTTGGGGAGGAGACAAGATAGTGGAGTAGAAAGATTCACATATGCTAGCTCCAAACCCACAGTCCATGGATTTCCTGTAAAAAGAACTCCCAACAAATTCTGGAGCAGTGGAAGCTGCACAGCAACGGAGGGAAGGAGATTTCTGCTCCAGAGAGCCCTGAAAAACTGATTCCAAAGGTCCATCACACATTGGACAGGAGCAGAGCCTAGCCCTTCCCTGGTCACGTGGCACCGAGAGGAGCAGATCGGAGCAGGCTTCAGGGATGGAATATCTGGCAGCCACAAAGGTCCCTCCACCCACAGGCGCTACAGGTCAGTGAGAGAGACTTCCGGGCTGGCCAAGAGGGGAGTGGGGGGGTTCTGCATACCTCAGGCCCCCTCGGGAGGCAGCAGCAGAGGAAGTGGTGGCCAGAGGCTCCCAGAGCAGGCAGGACCTTGGGTCCATTACTGAAGGTCTCCGCATAAATCCCCTGAGGGAACTGAGCCTGGGAGGCGTCCCTGCCCCTACCTGAGCACCAGAAATTAAGCTCACATTGAATAGCAGCCAGGCTTGCCACTGAAAGCCCTGAGGCTTTGGAGCAGCATTTGAATCTCAGACACCAAGCACTAGCTGGGTAAAACTGGGTGGGGGTGGAGAGGAATCTCAGAAGTCAAGTAACTGGCTAGGAAAATGCCCAGAAAAGGCAAAAAAGTAAGACCATAGAAGGTTACTTTCTTGGTGAATAGATGTTTCCTCCCTTCCTTTCTGATGAGGAAGAACAATGCTTACCATCAGGTAAAGACATAGGAGTTAAGGCCTCTATATCCCAAATATCTGAAATAGATATCCAATGGGCTCAAGCTATGGAAGAGCTCAAAAAGGATTTTGAAAATCAAGTTAGACAGGTGGAGGAAAAACTGGGAAGAGAAATGAGAGAGATGCAAAAAAAGCATGAAAAATGAGTCAATATCTTGCTAAAGGAGACCCAAAAAATGCTGAAGAAAATAAAACCTTGAAAAATAGGCTAAC
>JAQQSK010017209.1:0-10192 GCA_028658325.1 Potorous gilbertii | reverse complement strand
AGATTGGTGATATGGGTAATTAGAATGTCCAGTGTATTGGGGAAGGGGGAGGGGACAAATGAGGAGACAATTTTGGAACCCAAAATCTTGTGAAAATGAATGTAAAAATTTAAATAAATTTATTAATAAAAATAAATAAATAAAACTCTACAGGTGCTGAAAAGTTATGATCTGTTGTCTGTAAAGAGGTTACTCACAATAATGGAATCACACGTTCTCAAAGTCATATACACACATTAGAGTTCCAAAGTAGCCCTACCCTCACCAGACTCAGTACAAAGAAGCTATAGAAAAATAGCTCTACTTGGGAAAAGCATAATAAAAAGGTAAGGGTAAAGGTTTAATACCTACTGTGGGTAACATGATTGAGTCAACATAAATAGCAGAATAAAAATTAAGATGATTATATCATCCTGCATTCCAACTATGACTGAAATGCTTTAAAGGAAATTTGTATCCTCATATGTTGTCCTCAGCTGCCTGCTTACAGCCATCATTTATAGCTAATAAATGTATATAATGATTTAAGGTTTGCAAAGCATTTTATAAATAGTATTATCCTACTTTACCGTCACATCAGCCCTGGGAGGTAAGTGCTATTATCAATCCCCAATTTATAGTTCAGGAAAATGAGGCAAACAGAGGTCATAAAGTTATAAGACTTACCTAGGGTCACACAGATGACTTGCATCTGGGACCAGATTTGAAGTCAGGTATTCCTGACTAAAGCACTCTATCCATTGCACCATCCACCTGCCTCCAAATATAAACCAAATTAAAAATTTTCCAAGGAACCACAGTGGAAAAGTATGAAAGCAAAACATAATCTAATACTATTTTTTTTCAGGTGAGAACTTAATGAAAATAGCTTTTATTTTATTCTTCTCTCTTTCTCAATCCAATATTTTGTGTTCAGATTTTTTTCTCCTCCCAACATTCTTTAAAAGCAATAGAAGGGAAATTTTAAAATTAACACAGACATATTTAGTGCCATTTACCAAAACCTATCCTAGACTTTCAAATTCTTTATGCTTTTTAACATTGTTTTATTATATTTTCTTATCTCTACTATCATCATTTTCTGAAACAGGACCTCATTTCCTGAAGCGGGAGCTAAGCAGTTTTTCTAACAAAGGCCAAATTACTCTAAACCACCAGAGGATTTTAGATTGGAAAGGAGTGAAAGCAATTTTTTCATTTTCATGTTCATGGGTGTGTCTCTTAGAGTAAGCAGGGTTAAGAAAAAATATCCTGACAGAAAAAAAAAATCTGCAATCTGAATAGAGAACATTAAAAATTCACCCTAAGTGAAAATATTGTATTATTTTCCTTCCAAATACAGTGAGTTAATTGTAACATAATTTATCTTTAGAAGTATGATGTAATGGCATTTCCATCAGGATCCACATAGCCATGCGTAATTCATCAATATTTTTCAACTGTCAGAAAACAGGATATGGAACCATAGATTTAGAGCTGGAAAGGGCCTTAGAGGTCAACAAGTCCATACCCCTTCATTTTACATATTAAGAAACTGAGGCTTAGAGGGTTAAGAAACTAGTCCAGGTTCACATAACTACTAAGTATAAAAGGTAGAATTTAAACACAAGTAGTTCTGGCTCCAAGTTCAGAATGCTACACCATGTTTCCTCTCTGCCACCCTATAGATCAAGATGACGCAAGTAAGTGTGGGAGATAATCACACAATGTGGGAAAGGCTCTTTTACTGTTGCTAAGAAGGGCAGAGCAAGTGGAAGCTGATGGCCTAAGAACTTCTGCTAGATTTTTTAAAGGTACCAGGATGGTTGGAAGGTTGCTAGCGCATAAGTGGTTACCTTGGTGATGAGATCATGTGGTAATAAAGACACATTTGTTCAATCCAAAGAATGAGGAATGGGGAAAAGATCAAGAGACTGAAAGGTAAGAGACAATCAATTGCACATACCCAGCCTTTTTGGTCTTTGATTTTTCTCCTTATTATCACTATTGTTGAGGGAGGTGGGGAGAAGGAAAGAGAGCAGAGGTATTTATAGGAGTTTATCTGCCCAGGTCAGAGGAATGCATTGAATGTGAACTAGAGTAAAGCACTTTCACTAAGGGGAAAAGCCACTGGTAATCCTTGCCAGGATATTCATGTATATCCAGGTACAACCAGCATACCTGACCCCGACAGTCTGTGCATGCATGGAGACCAGGTTCATGGTTTGTACTGCTACAGGAGCGATACAACATGTAAGTGTTTGTATGTGTATGCACATATACATACACAAGTATATATATATATATATATATATATACATATATAGTATTAAATATTATACACACATCCAAATCAGAATATAGGAAGCAAGAAATTCATTGAACGTGAGTTCCTTGAGGACAGGGACTGCTTTTGCTTTTTCTTTAAAATTCCAGCATTTAGCACCAGCAGATAGAGTGCCAGACCTGCAGCCAGGAAAGCTCATCTTCCTGAAATGACTGAGCAAAAACAACTAGTACATTAATGAATGCTTTTTGATTGATCAGTCAATTAAGTGATCATATCCAGGCTGCCACTAATTATCTGAATTGTGTCCGATGAACTTGCCTTCCGTCCCTCCCTACCTTAAAGGGTGCTCTGGGAAAATTAGATAGTCCTAATATCTGCAATGATTTCCTACTGAAAATAACTGATGAAGATTACATAAGACCAAAAATCATTCCTCAATATATAAGTGGCCAAAGGATATGAATACATAGTTTTCTCAAAAGAAACTATAAACTATTAGCAGTCATACAAAAGAATGCTAGAATTCTCAGATAATAAGAGAAATGCCACCACTACTGTCAACTCAATTTCCTCATCTTAAAACAAGAAGTTGGATTAGAATCCTCTCAAGTCCCTTCCCATTCTGGGTCTTTGATCCAACCTTTCCACACGCATACACCCCCAATAAAGGAAGACTTTGTTCAGTTCTCAAAAAATGTTGCTCATCTCTGGTGTCATTTCAAATCTTATCAATTATTTTCTTTTTTAAAAAAATAAGTTTTGTTTTATATATATATATATATCTTTTTTGTTTCATACATTTATATGTTTGTGTTTTATATATCATATATATATATTTTAAAAATCACTATAATTTTCCCCATACCCTGATATAAAAAATATTATTTATTTAATGACAAAAATAGAGGAGGAAAAAATCAGCATAACTGCCAAATACATTGGAGCAATTAGAAAATATGTGCAATATACAGGACTTTTGGACATCCCAGCTCTGAAAAAGGTGAGCATCTATCTTCTCATTTCTCTTCCTTTGAGCCATACTTGTTCTTTGTAATTTTGGAACATTCACTTTAGATTTTTAAAAATGTTTTTATTGATTTATTTAACATCATTTCCCCAGTATCACTATAGTTTTCCTCCCCCTCTCATGCCCAGAAAGCAATCTCATATAACAAATAACATTTTTAAAAGGCAAAGAAAAAAGAGGAAAAATTAATACAACTGATCAATATACTGAAAAACTCCAAACAGGTGCAAACTATGGACCTCCCACCTTCACCAACAGGTGGATTAGGGGAGTCTTCTCATCTCTTCTTTTGAGTCATGTTTACTCTTTAGAATTTTGCTGCATTCATTTTTGTGTGGCTACTTCTGTTTATATTGTTAATAAGTTCTTTCAAACTACAACCACTAAAATAATAAATCTATCAGTCATTTTAAAATGAATTATTTAAGCCACCACTATCTAACTGAGATCTTATATGGAGAGGATGGCAGATTATATTTGAATATATTAAGGATGTCAGGTCAGGATGTGCTGGTACAGTGAATGGAATGACTTTGGTCAGCAGGAGGACAGCATGTGTACCCAGAAGGAAAGGGACAAAGATACTAAAAGGGATGACAGAAAAACAAAACAACTTTGATTCCCCCTGCAGCCACCAAAGCAATACCAATTTGTATATTAATAAGGGATTCTTTAAAAGAGAAAGCACTGTTAATAGCCAAATATCCTGACAAATACAGTCAATATGTTAATTTGGCTGGATTTGGTTCCTCTTTTTTATTTTTTGTTATAAAGATTATCTTTCAAGGTAGGAGAGGAGGGAATGAATATATTGTGAAATGAAGGTTATATAAAAACAAAACATTTCCCTTATTTTTTTTTAAACCAGACATCTTTCAGACTCAAAGGAATGAATTTTTTAATTTAAATTTTCTTTTTTTATTATTATGAATTGGACAGACATAAATATTTCCCTACACAAAAGAAGAACAAAATAAGAGGACTGCATTGAAAACAGTTCCTACATAGTAGCAACTTTGCAAAAAACTTAACCTACACGGTCTCAGTAGGATATGCTGGGCTGGGTTTGGGTTCTGAGGGGAGGTTGTATTTCAAATTTAGCATTGCAGTTCCAACACTACCTTGAATTCCTGTGACCCCTTCGGAACTAAAAGCAATGAACTCTTAACAACACAATCACAAGAGTTGCTGAGGATGATAATTTGGGTCCAAGGGGAACCTAAAATGTCAGTGCCCTTCAGCTCACATCATATGGGCATATTTAATCTTTAGGTAGATCCTAATGCTATCGAGTACTGGGCCTGGAGTTGGGAAGACATCTAATTGAGTTCAAATCTGTCCTCAGACACTTACTAGCTATGTGACCGTGGGCAAGTGACTTAACCTTGTTTGCCTGTTTCCTCACCCAAAAAAATGAGCTGGAGAAAGAAATGGCAAATCATTCCAGTATCTTTACCAAGAAAACCCCAAACATGGTCATAAAGAGTTGGTCACTACTGAAACTACAAAACAACAACAATGCTACATGTGGGTGGATGGTATCAACGTATTAGCTGCTAACTTTGGTAAGCATTTTATGTTGCTTAGGATGTGTTACATCCACATTATATTAAGTAGCTTTTTCAACCAGGGCAAGTGGCACAAAATGTACCCTTAATATATCTGGGGTGGGAGCAGCAGAGACTCTGTGGTTCTCCAAGGCCACTGCTGGCAAGGCTGTCATCAAGTAGAATGGCGAGGCGTAAGTGGACAAGGCTATAAAATAACCTGGGGTATCATGAATGGAGAGACAGACAGGGGAGGAAGTTGCTGTCTGAGAATCTTCCACTTTTAGTTAATTGTTCTTGTTAACTAACTATATGCAAGCCTTCGTTTCTATGCTGCCTTTGAGCAACCAAAAATGACATCAGAAATACATGTACTAAACAAAGTTGACATACTTCAATCAAAAGGTCCCAGACTCCCACTTAAAATTCATTTATTCTGATTGTGAGTAAAATTTTAACAACCTTATTTATCTGATTTCTCAGTCTACGGAAGATTAGAAGTGGCAAATTATAAGAGACTGTTGGAAGCACACCAATAATAGTAAAAATAAATAATCCTGATCAGGAGAGAGGAATCATAAAAACAACAAAACACAGATAGAAGAATTAAAAAATTAGAGCAGTCTTCAATCATTTAATGTAAGAGCAAAGAGTCCGCCACGCCCCAACAACTCCTAAGGACATTGCTTTATTTCAGCACAGAAAAATAACTGATGTTCATGATGATGAGCCTGTGAGACAGCAAGAAAAGTTTAATGTGTGTTCATTGTGGTCTGTTTAAGAAAGCAGGAAAGGGTTAAATACACTTTAAAAAGGTTTTCATCCAAAACTGCTGTTCAGATATGTCTCATGACTGAAATATGGCCCTGAAAGAGTATATTTTACTTAAAAAGGAGCAAGATGGATAAGAGAGATGGGGGTATTTCTAAAACCAGAAGCAGCCCCTTCTCACTTGTAGTGCCCCTCAAAATGCTACCCCAAATTCAAAGCACTTTGTAGTTTCATATCCCCTTAAAACTTTAGCTTGTGAGCCCCCATTGACAATTTACTTATTTTTACTAATCAGTCTGAAGACATAATTCAAAATGAAGGAATTTAATGAAATTAATAAGAAGCAATACAATTCTACTTCCATAAACTTAGGGAACCATCATCAGAAAAAAGACATATATAAGGATTGCGTATGGGAACACACATAAAGTGTGTAACTGTGGTCAACGTGATGGGGTTCAGACTCTGGGAACCTCCCTGAACTCCCCTTGAATCTTTCTACTTAATCTGGCCTTTCTTACTCAAATCTAATCTTCCCATTTCATCTGGCAGTCTCCTGAAGCCCATAGGCTTTTCATTATTGCTGTGCCCAGGTCTCTGTTGCATTCCCCACCCTTTGATCTTATTACCAGCCACTCCCATCAGGATCTTCCCTGGGTTTGATCTATCAAGACCATCCCAGGGACCCCAGACTACCTGGCAACACCTTCTTCCGCCCAGGCCCTCCATTGTCTGGTAGCTCCTGATTGCCTCCAACCCTTGACCAGTTACCCCAGTCCCATTGAGGTCCTCCTTGGATTTCTCCTCAAGACCCTCCCTAAACCCCTCCTTCCATCACTCTAGACTACCAGACCACCCCCAGATTCCTCCTGTAGTCATTTCTGTATTTAAGTTCCATCTTGCCTTCATGAAGGCACTCAGATTCAATCCAGCTCAGACCCTGTCTAGCTGAGATTCTATCTGGTCCACTTGTGAATACAAGCCTTACAAATGCTTATGCTCCTTAAGAATCAACCCAAAATGGCGAATCTTTAATAAACTTTGTCTATCTTTGACCTTAAGAAGGCTTGAGTCAAATTCATTCGAGCAGGACCTGGCATGTCAGTATTTTGGGGCCCCCAGCACCCCTGAACCCCAACAAAGGCACAATCGGGTGCACTTTACACTTCAACACTATATGGACACTGAAGATGTTACTATATTGCCCTTTCGGCCTACTCTCTTCTGGTTTCTGCTTTGTGTTGGACCTAAAGCTGGGTATCAATTTGTGGAGGTTGGGGTGCTGTACCCCAAAATACCAACACACCAGGTCCTATTCAAATGAATTCAACACAAACCTTCTTAAAGTTGAAGAAAAACAAAGTTTATTAAAGATTCGCCACACTGGATTGACTCTTAAGGAGCCTAACCTTTTCTACCGCTTGTGTTGACAAGTGGGCGAGATAGAATCTCAGTTACACAGAGTCTGAACTGGATTAAACCTGAGCACCTTCATGGAGGTGAGATGGAACTTCAATACAGAAAAAGACTGAGGGAAGAATCCAAGTGTCACCAAGTAGTCTGGGGTCCCAGGGATGATCTTGATAGATCAAACCCAGGGAGGATCCTGTTGGGAGTGGCTGGTAGTCCAGACAATTCACAATCCAGGCTGGGCAACTTGGACTTCAAGAGAATGCTAAATAGTGGGGAATAGCAAAAGGATGCTAGGATCAAAGGAAGAGAACGCTAAATGGTGCTAAGATAGGGAGTATCCAGGCTGGGAGAAATGGAAGGGGAATTCAAGGAGCTCCCCCATGGTCAGACTTTCTGGGGCCCTTCAGACAAATGGGACAAAAACCTCCCGATCCAAAGGGAAAAGGTCTTGATTTGGGCTTGTACCCCATCAAATTCATGTCCTCTTTGGGGACATCTCTGCTGACTCCCACATCTTTCTGGCTCCTGGAATTCTCTAATTTCTCATGAGCACAGTGCACTGTTAATCACGTGGTCACTGTTAGGTCATTGCTCTGTTTAGGAATTCTAGCTGGCTATCCCACTTCCTTTCTACCAAGGGCTCCACAGACTAGAAAATCTCCCTAATAAGAACAGGAAGACAGCTCTTTAGTCATAGCCTGAGGCTAGGAAGAACCAAACTCAAATGACAAAAGACAGATAGTCATTCAATTAACATTTAAATTTCTTAACCACCAGGTCAGACTTTGAAATTCCCAAGATCCTCTCACGATTAATTTGCAAATAATTTAAAGTAGAACAAAAGCTAGGTTATGGAGACAGGTACATTATTCTCTTTCAGGGACCAGATACCTCCCCCATTAGCTTTCACCACAGGAGGGGGGGTAAATCTCTCTGGTTTTGATGCTATATTTTGGTCAATGAAAAATCTAAAAATCTCCCTAAATATTATGGGAAGACCCACTCATGAAGAAATCCAGAAGAGGAAAATATGGTGAAAACCTATCTGATTGAAGAGTAGACAAGAAACACAAGCAATTTTGCTATGGGAATTTACTCTCCTATCCAGAAAAAAAAAAAGATGAAGAATTAGGAAAATGGATCATAAGCATGGCATGAGGGCATGACAGAACAGTGATAAAGGATTCGCTTTCTCTGTTTCTGTCTTTGTCTCTATCCTTCCTTCCCCCACAAAAGAATTTATTCAGTCGTTTTTCAGCTGTGACTCAACTGGGGTTTTCTTGGCAAAGATAATGGAGTGATTTACCATTTCCTTCTCCAGCTCATTTTAAAGATGAGGAAACTGAGGCAAATAGTGTTAAACTACTTGCCCAGAGTCACACAGCTAGTAAGTATCTGAGGCCAAATTTAACCTCAGGAAGACGAGATTTCCTGATTCCAGGTCTGGCACTCTATCTACTTTGACACTGAGGTGCCCCTTTACAAATGTTAGCTATTAATACTATTATTGTTGCCATTAATAATAGTAATAAAGTTAATGATAACTACCAGTCTCACTGGGTTGTTTTAAAAAAAGTTGTTTTGTATGGATATCTATGATTACATTAAACTGAAAAGTTTTTACACAAACAAAGCCAAAGCAACCAAGATTAGGAGGGAAGCAGAAAACTGGGAAAGAATTTTTACAACTAGTGTCTGTGATAAAGGCCTCATTTCTAAAATATATAGAGAACTGAGTCAAACGTACAAGAATACAAGTCATTCCCCAACTGACAAATGGTCAAAGGATATGAACAGGCAGTTTTCAGAGGAAGAAGTTAAAGCTATTTATAGTCATATGAAAAAATGGTCTAAATCACCACTGATTAGAGAGATGCAAATCAGAAACAACTTTGAGGAACCACATCACACCTTTCAGATTGGATAACATGACAAAAGAGAAAAAGGATAAATGTTGGAGAAGATGTGAGAGAATTGGAACACTAATTCATTGTTGGTGGAGCTGTGAGCTGATCCAACCATTCTGGAGAACAATTTGGAGCTATGCTCAAAGGGCTATGAAAATGTGCATACCCTCTGATCTATCAGTATTGCTTCTAGGGTTGTTTCCCAAAGAGATCATAAAAATGGAAAAAGACCCCACATGTACAAAAATATTTATAGCAGCTCTTTTTGTGGTGGCCAAGAACTGGAAATCAAGGGAATGCCCATCGACTGAGGAAGGGCTGAACAAGTTGTGGCATATGAATATAATGGAATACTATTATGCTATGAGAAATGAAGAACAGTCAAACTTTAGAAAAACCTGGGGGGGCAGAGCTAAGATGGCAGAGTAGAAAGACTCACATTTGCTAGGTCCGAATCCACAGCCCATAGATTCCCTGTAAAAAGAACTCCTGACAAATTCTGGAACAGTGGAAGCCGCGCAGCAACACAGTGAAGGAGATTTCCGTTGCAGAGAGCCCTGAAAAACCAACCACAAAGGTACCCCAGATGGGAGCGGAGCCCTGCCCGGCCGAGCGCTCCCTTCCCCCACCCCGGCCACGAGGCACTGAGAGGAGCGAGCAGAGCCCAGCAGGCATCAGGGACCTGAATCTCCGGCGGCCGCGAAGGTCCCTCCACCCACAGACTCACAGGTCAGTGAGAGAGATGGGCTGAGAGGGGAGCGGGGGATCTCCGGGACTCGGACCTCCTGGGAAGTGGCCACTGCGGCAGAGGCAGCACGGCCAGAGGCCCCCAGAGCAGGCAGGAGCTCGGCAGTAGCTCCATTACAAAAGGTCTCGACATAAACCCCCCGAGGGAACTGAGCCTGAGAGGCAGCCCTGCCCCCACCTGAGAACCAGCAGATAAGCCCCCATTAAAGAGCAGTCAGGCCTGCCGCCAAAAGCCCTGAGGCTGGGGAGCAGCATTTGAATCTCAGACCCCAAGCACTAGCTGGGCGAATCTAGGCCAGGGGGTGGAGAGGACTCTCAGAAATCAAATAACTGGCTGGGAAAATGCCCAGAAAAGGGAAAAAAACTAAGACCATAGATGGTTATTTCCTTGAGAAGATCATTCCTCCATTTGTCTCTGACGACGAGGAGGTCTGCTTACCATCAGGTAAAGACATGGGAGTCGAAGCCTCTGTATCCCAAATATCTGAAAGAGATACCCCATGGGCTTAGG
>JAQQSK010017208.1:0-10192 GCA_028658325.1 Potorous gilbertii | reverse complement strand
ATGTTTGGGATTCAGAGGCCTTGACTCCTATGTCTTTTCCTGATGGTAAGCATTGTTCTTCCTCATCAGAAAGGAAAGGAGCTAACATCTGGTCACCAAGAAAGTAACTTTCTATGGTCTTATTTTTTTTTCCCTTTTCTGGGCATTTTCCCAGTCAGTTACTTGACTTCTGAGATTCCTCTCCACCCCCACCTAGATCTGCCCAGCTAGTGCTTGGGGTCTGCGATTCAAATGCTGCTCCCCAGCCTCAGGGGTTTCAGCAGTGCCAGGCTACTATTCAGGGTAAGATTAAATCAGGTTCTCAGGTAGGGGCAGGACCACCTCCCAGGCTCAGTTCCCTCAGGGGTTTTATGCAGAGACCTTCCATAGTGGAGCTGCTGCCGATCTCCTGCCTGTTCTGGGAGCCTCTGGCCACCCGCTGCCTCTGCTGCTGCCTCCCAAGGGGGCCTGAGTTATGGAGATACCCCACTCCCGTCTTGGCCAGCCCAGAAATCTCTCTCACTGACCTGCAGCACCTGTGGGTGGAGGGACCCCTGTGGCCACCAGAGATTCCATCCCTGAAGCCTGCTCAGATCTTCTCCTCCCAGGGCTGCACAGCCAAGGTAGGGCTGGGTTCTGCTCTGGTCCCGTGCATGATTGACCTTTGGTGAGGGTTTTTCAGGTCTTTCTGGAACAGAAATCTCCTCTACTCTATTGTTCTGTGGCTTCCACTGCTACAGAATTTGTTAGGAGTTCTTCTTTACAGATATTTTATAGGCTGTGTTTTCAGAGCTAGCATAAGTGTCTCTTTCTACTCCGCCATCTTGACTCCTCCCCCCACAATTTCATATTTTTAAGTCATCCAAGAAAAGGTTAAAAAAACTACGACAGTTTTAGAAAGTCTCTAAGTCATCAATGAGTCAACCTCCCCAAAAATATGAAGTGCTTGATATAGACAAAAGAAAATGATAGGTGCTTGGGAAGTGTTTAAATAAAGCCTAGACAAAGAGATACTCTCTGCTTTCATAGAGCTTACAGTTTAAGGCAAATAAAATATACAAATGTGATAATTATTGTAAAGCACTTAACACATTGCCTGGCATATAGTAAATACTATATAAATATTAGCAATATACAAATAACTACAATTCCTAAAAAACATATGGTAATGGCAAAATGTTGTATTGAAAAGTAAAAATCAATACTATGTTAGGGTTCTACAACTTCTGACAAGGATAGTATGAGGTCTGAGGGTTATTCTGAACTTAAGAAATAAACAAACATTTCTATAACATAGTAGAATAGGAAAAAGGATGATTGTACACAAAATTGCAAATCTATTATGTACAACTTGCTATTATTCCTGTTAAATATATTATAAAATTATCATGTAACATTTTATTCTTTTTTCTTTCCTCCCTCCCCCTGTACCCTAGAAATAGAAAAACATCCTAGAGATGGCTACCATTAGAAACAATCTTCCTTCATATGTCCTTTGTAGTTAATTATAGTTAAAATGACTCAAAGTTGTTTTTTGGCAAATGTGTTTTAATATTTTCATTTTCTAAATTCTATTTATATATTCAACCATATATTTACTTCTATTAATATGCCCCACTCAAAGGTAAGAGCAAATACATGTTTGAGACAATCTATATAGGCCTAAGTGATTTTATATGAATCATCAAAAGATTCTCAACTATATATCATAAATAGTTTCACAAAATTGTAGACCTACAAAAACCAACTCCACCCCCAAATAAAATTGACTACATTTTAATGGTGAAGGAATGAATAATTATCATTGTGGGAGTTAATATACATGTGATATTTTTGGCCCATGTGTGACATTTTGTGGGTTCCATAATGGGGCTCTATAATCATGTAAGGTGGCAGGATCAATTTATACACACTTCCTTAAGTCTGAAGAAAAGCAGAGTATCACTATATTATCCAACAGTGGACTAGTATTTGAGGCATCCTACTGGTTTCATTATTCTTGTTTTTATTTACTTGGTTCTTAATTTTTCCTCAGTTATATGTAAAAACAATTTTTAACATTTGTTTTTGAAACTTTGAGTTCCACATACTTTTATTCCTTTCTCCCTACCCCCCTGCCATTGAGAAGGCAAGCACTCATATAGATTGCTGTATTGCTGAGGCAGTATTCACAGCACCCCCAGCAACTATGAATATGCTGGAGTAAATCTGAATCACAAAGTATAACAGATTCTCCATATGGAAGGTAGAAGAAAAACATTTATTCAGACACCAGAAAGCCTAATCCCAATACCAAAAAGCCAAATCAATCATAGTAACCAAGAAGTCAATATAAATTAGCACTATTAGGGACAACAGAATTCCCCAACCTTGCCTCATTTCCCCCCAAACCCCACCGGGGCCTTACCACAAGCAAACACTCACAAGACTAGCTGTGTCTACTTGTATCCTCTGTCCTCCACCCTAACTACTCTCACCAACTTCCTCCTAGTTCTGCTCCACCCTTCCTGATCCACCAGTTCAGCAAACTCATCACTCCACATGTGACTTAGGCTTCCATGTGATTTAACCAGGTCAGATGGACCTATTAATGGGTGGGAAAGATGTTCAAAGTAAGCAAAAATACATTAACAATACATTTCTACTGATGGAATAAAATTGGGAGCTAAAGTACAGGTAAAACAGAAACCAGACAATGTTCCAAAGGCTGCAGAAATTATAGTACATAGGAAATATAATACTATAACTGTTGTTTATTTGGGAGAAGATGATTACCAAATAGTACCATTAACTCATATATTCTACTATGAATGAGGCTATGATAGTGTGTTCATGGATTCCAGAAGCAAGGCTGATCCTATATCTACCCTGCTTCTGATTATTGTTTATTTTTGTCTGTTAAACTTGTTTGCTAGATTTGTTTCCTGCAGGTTTAGTATCCTGCACCTGCAGATGTCTGATTGCTTTAGCATTTCTCCAATCAATACTGAGTTAGAATATTTTTTATTTGGCTATAGATAGCTTTAATTACTTCATCTGAAAACTAATTATATATTTTGATCATCTATCATTTGGGGAATGGCTCTTATTTTTATAAATTTGACAATTCTCCATATTTTAAAGAAATGAGACTTTTATCAGAGAAACTTCAAAAATTTTATAATTACTATTGCTAACTGTATTTCCCTCCATCTTTCCCCCCAACCTCATTTATCCTATTCTCTCTCTCCTCTCACTCTGTCACTCCTCAAAAGTGTTTGCTTCTGATTACCTCTTCCCCCAATCTGCCCTCCCTTCTATCAGACACACCCCCTGTCTTATCCCCTTTTCCTCTTCTTTCTTATAAAGTAAGATAGATTTCCGTACTCAATTCAGTGTGTATTTTATTCCTTCCTTAAGACAATTCCAATGAGAGTAAGGTTCACTCATTTCCTCTTTTACCTCTTCCCATTTCCCCTCTACTGTAAAGCTTTTTCTTGCCTCTTTTATGTGACACCACTTACCCCATTCTCTCTCTTTCTCCTTCTCCCAGTACATTCCTCTCTCACACCTTAATTTTGCTTTTTAGATATCACCCCTTCATATTCACTCACCCTGTGCTATCTCTCTATCTAACCATAGATTCCCTTAGACTACCCTAATAATGAGAAAGGTCTCATGAGTTACAAATATATTTTTCTATGCAGGATGTAAACAATTCAACTTAGTAAGTCCCTTATGATTTTTTTTCTTGTTTACCCGTTCATGTTTCTCTTGAGTCTTGTATTTGAAGGTCAAATTTTTTATTTAGGTCTGGTCTTTTCTCAAGAATGCATTAAATTCCTCTATATCATAGAATATAAATTTTCCCTCCTCATAGATTACACTCAATTTTACTGGGCAGGTGATTTTTGGTTTTAACCCTAGCTCCTTTGACCCCTAAAATATCATATTCTAAGTCTTCTGATTCCTTAATGCAGAAGCTGTTAAATCTTGTGTTATACTGATTGAGGTTCCACAATACTTATAACTGTTTCCTTCTGGCTGTGTGTAATATTTTTCCTCAACCTGGGAACTCTGCAATTTGACTGTAATATAATCCTGACAGTTTTCATTTTGGGATCTCTTTCAAGAGGTAATCAGTGAATTCTTTAATTTCTATTTTATTCCCTGGTTCTAGATCAGGACAATTTTCCTTGATAATGTCTTGAAAGATGATGTCTAGGCTCTTTTTTTACATGTCTATCAGGTAGTCCAATACTTGTAAAATTATCTCTCTTGGGTCTATGTTCCAGGTCAGTTATTTTGCCAATGAAATATTGTCTTCCATTTTTTTTTCATTCTTTTGGTTTTGTTTTATAATTTCTTGATTTGCATAAAGTCTTTAGCTTCCATTCATCCACATTCTAATTTTTAAGGAATTATTTTTCAGTGAACTTTTGGACCTTCTTTTTCATCTGACCCATTCTGCTTTTTAAACCATTCTTCTCCTCATTTGGATTTTTGAACCTCTTTTGTCATTTGAGTGAGTCTATTTCTTAAGGTATTCTTTTGGGTGTCCTTTAGCTGACAGTTCTGTAACCAGCCACTGTCCCTGCTGCCACCCTGAGGCTAGAGCTGGACCACATTCCTCTCCCACCCAAGGTTGACACACCTTTCCTACTGACTTTCAAAATTGTCTTTGGGGTTTGTGGGTTTAGAAGTCTGGAAACCATCACAGCTGCCACCAATTCAGTTTCCTGAGGTCTACTTCAGCCCTGTCTGTGCTGGCACAGTCCTTGCTGGACTGCACTCTTTTCTTAGATTGGTGCAACAGACCTTTCCTGTTGACTTTTCTGGTTGTCTTGGGCTGGAAATTTGTTTCACTCTGTCGTTTTGTGGGCTCTGCTGCTCTAAAATTTGTTCAGAGTCATTTTCTCCAAGTATTTTGGAGGGATTTCAGAGACAGCTCAAGCAAATCCCTGTTTTTATTCTGCCATCTTGGTCCTGCACCACCCTCCACCCCCGCAGTCCAGTCTATTTTTAAGGTGTTATTTTCTTTTTTTCTAAAACAAATCTTTTATTCTTTTCCAGTTACATGTAAAAGCAATTGGGGGGGGGGGGGATTTTCTTTTTTTAAATTATTTTATTTGTTTTCAGTGTTTTACAATCACTTCCATATGTCTTAGATTTCCCCCCCTCCTTCCTCACTCCCTCCCTGAGATGGCATACAATCTTATATAGGTTCTACACATACATTCCTATTAAATACATTTTCATTAAGGTATTATTTTCTTCAGTATTTTTGGATCCCCTTTTCTAAGCAGTTGACTCATTTTTCATGGCTTTCCTGTATCACTCTCATTTTTCTTTCCAATTTTTCCTCTACTTCTCTTACTTGATTTTCAAAATCCTTTTTGAGCGCTTCCATGGCCTGAGAAATTTATATTTTTCTTAAAGGCTTTGACTATGGGAGCTTTGACTTTCTTATCTTCTTCTGAGTGTATGCTTTGATCTTCCTTGTCACCAGTTACTATAGTCTGAGTTTTTTCTCCCAGTGTTTGTTCATTTTCCCAGCCTATTATTTGATTTTAACTCTTCGTAAAGCTAGGTCTCTGCTTCCATAGTAGAGGATGTACTGTCCCAAGATTTAGATGTTTTGTGTAGCTATTTTCAGAGATACTTCTAGGGACCTACAAATTTTCAGTTCTTCCAAGGTGCTATGATCTAAGGAGAGGTATTTTCTATTCTCCTGGACTGTGCTCTGGTCTGAATGATCACAAGCACTATTTTCTGCCCTGGTACTGTAAGGAAGGTTCCCTCTCCACTGCTACCACAAGCTCTACTATGCCAATGATCCTTCTAGCCCCAGGATTGCCAGGCAAGACTACAACACAGATCCAAGTATGAGCAAAGGAACAGAGTCCTGCCTTAATGCTGGTAAAGAGACCCCTGTAATCACTTTCCAACCAGTTGTTCTATCCGCTTACTATCTGTGAACTGAGATCTTCAGAAGCAGCTACTGCCACTGCTGCTAATTCAGTCACTCCCACAGCCTGTTCCTTGTTTGCTGGGGCTAGGGCTGTTCTGGGGCCTGGGCTGGACTATGCTCTTCTCTCACCCAGGTCTGACAGACTTTTCCTATCGCCCTGCTAAGTTATTTTTGATGTTTGTGGAGTGAGAAATCTGGAAACTGTCACAGCTGCCAGTGATTTAGTCCCCTGAAGCCTTCTCCATGTTAGCTGAGGCCTGGTCATGCCAGCATGGCATAAGCTGGACTGGGCTCCTCTCTTAACCTGGTGCAACAAACCTTTCCTGTTGACCTTCCAGGTTTTCTTGGGCTGGAAATTTGAACCACTCTGTCTGCTGCTCTAGAATTTGTTTAGAGTTTAATTATTTAATTAATTATTACAGATATTTGGAGGGATTTGGGGGAGAGCTCAGGTGAATCCCTGCCTTTACTATGCCATCTTAGCTGTACCCCCCTCAAAGTAATTCTTAATTCTTAAAACAATTCTTAAAACAATATTATCATTACTGTAGATCATGTTCTCTTGATTCTATTCATTTCGCTATTATTTTGTGTCTATCCATTTTTTAAATCATAGAGCTCATTATTTCTTATAGCATAGTTGTATTCCATCACAATCATATAACACAACTTGTTCAGCCATTTCCCAATTGAAGAGCATCCTCATAATTTTTTCCATTTCTTTTTCCACCAAGTGAGAGCTGCTATGACTATTTTAGAACATATAGTTTCTTTTCCTTTTACTCTAATCATCTTGGAAAACATACCTAGTATTGGTATTGTTGGGTCAAAGGGTATATGCAGTTTTATAACTCTTTGTGAGTTATTCCAGATTGCTCTCCAAAATGTTTGCATCAGTTCCCAGTACCACCAAAGTGAATTAGTGTCCCAATTTTTCCACATCTTCTCCATCATTTGTCACTTTCTCCTTCAACCACTGTAGCTAATGTGATAGTTGTAAAATGGTATTTCAAGGGTGTTTTGATTTGAATTTCTCTAATCAATAATGATAGGGCATTCTTTCATGTGACTATAAATTGTTTTGATTTCTTCATCAGAAAACTGCCTGTTTATGTCCTTTTTACCATTTATCAACTGGTAATATTCTTATATATTTGGCAAAGTTCTTTATATATTTGAAATATGAGACTTTTATCTGAGAATATGTCTATAACTTTTCCCCAATTCTATATTTTCCTTCTGATCTCAGCTACATTTGTTTTATTTGTACAAATATTTGTGATTTATAGATAAAAAGAAAGAAAGAAAGAGAAAGAGAGAGAGAAAGAGAGGGAGGGAGGAAGAGACAGAGATAGTGGAGCTTCTCATTTCTTATTTTCTTCTGTTTTTTCTTAAACCTGTCACTATAAATAATAGAACAAAATAACTTAAAGGAAGTTAAAACTAAAACAACAAAACAGGGGAAAGGTACCTAATGTCCAAGAATATACAAAGAAAATCCCCTCCAAAATCTCCAAACCTAGAAAATGTGCCTGAAATTCAAGAAAAAATCAAAGTAAGTCATTTCTTCAGCCCAGGTCAGTATAGGGAGAAGGAGAAGTCTGTAGGTAAAATTTAGGGCTCAGTTGCAACTCAGATTGCAACCAGTCAGAATTCTATAGAGGAATAATTAGGGTAGGAATCCAAGATGAATGGGAAACAATTTTATAGTTCTATTGACAGGGTATAGGCTTTGAAAATCCCCTTGACCTCTCCTTGTATTTTTCTATTTGATCAAGTCTCTGGAATTTGTGTGAGACTGTAATCCTCTCAACTCCCCTTTCCTTGTGGATGCCCAATCTCCCAATTCTCTGTTATCCCTAGCCTAACCCAACCCTTCAATATCTGTTACCTTCAGATTACCTCCAGCTACTACTTATGTTTGATCCTATCTTTTGGTCCAGGTTTTCAACCTTCGGTCACCTCAGTCTACTGGCCACTCCCATCAAGATCTTCCCTAGACCCCTCCTCCAATCACCCCAGATTACCCAGCCACTCCTAGATGCTGCCCACAGTATTATATATATATATATATATATATATATATATATATATATATATATATATATACACACATGTATATATACATACTGTATATATACATACATATGTATGTATATATACATACATATGTGTGTTAGTGTATATACATATATATATATATATATATATATATATATTTATTTATATATATGTATATCCAATATGGCCCAACATTAGTGATACAAATGTTCAGATTCCTTTAGGGTATAGCCAATATGGTGGATCTTTAATAAACCTTGTTTTTCTTTAACTGAAAGAAGGCTTGGGTGAATTCATTCAGGTTGGACTTGCATATTGTTGTTTCAGAGTCCCAACACCCCTAAACCTTGTGTGGGTTGCAAGACCCTTACCCAGAATTTTAGAAAAATTAAGAGACTTCTCAAGGTAAGAACAGAAAGTGTTTTATTCAATTCTATTGAGAAAGGGGAACCCCTCCACCAGGATAGGATTAGTGGAAGGAGGCAGCTTACAGAGGACAAAGCACCATCATATACCCTAACCCAGAGAATACCCCCACCCCACTATCCCACCTCTCCATTGGCTGGGTAGTAGTAGGCTTACAGTCTAAGTGTGAAAAACTAGACAAGACCTAGGAAATCAGGTAATCAGGATTCCCTTATCCAAACACACTTCCTTATCTAATACCTAATTAACTGCTGATGTAGCTATTCTATAACTAAAGTAAAAAGGAGGGGAGAGGGAGAAGAGGGAGCTTAGCTGATATGGCAATACTATCAAACGAAGAGAGATTTGATTAACTTCAAAGTTTCGGCTACAATCCATTATGTCCTTATTTGGTAAAACACCAGTGCTCAGGTAGCACTATCACAGAGAGAGAAGGGAGGGGAAGGGCCTTAACTGCCCACAAGCCCTAGATTCCTGGAAATCAAGCATCCAGAGAGAGGCCTTATGGAAAAGAAATTTTATTTAGAAAAATACAATATTCCCCATATTTTATTATGAGAAGTCTTCACAATGTCCTCACTTCACTCAATCTCAACACTATAACTGAACCAGCAGAGATTTGATTGATAGTGACTGAGTCTAGAAGTAAACAATTGTCAGTGTGATCCTAGATCAAGAACTTGCAGAGCCCCAAAAGCAAAGGTAGTAATCAGATTTTACCCTGGATTAGACCATGTTAGAAGCACCAAAACCTTACAGATCCCCAGCCTGAACTGTCCCTGAAAATCTGAAATAACAGAACAGTCAATAACTCAAGGAAGCAGTAAGAGGACTACCCTAAATCTTCATTGAAGAAGTGCATAGATCCTGACTCTAACATAAAGCCCAAAATCAAGAAGTAATTTGGAAGAATGAGCAAATAAACAAAAAAGTACCATCCCAATATAAGAAAGTTTTATTGTGATACCAATGCTTAAGACACAATACTAGAAAAAGAAAACAACTCTAAAAATACATGAAGAAAGTAAAAAATGTTTATTTGTTTTTTATTACTGAAATGACAGTGTCAGAGGCAAAAAATAACTGGGTGGCTCTCAAAATTAGAATGGAACAGATGGAGGCTAATGACTTCATGAGAAACCAAGAAATCACAAAACAAAACCAAAAGAATGACAAAATGGAAGAGAATGTGAAATATCTCATTGGAAAAACAACTGACCTGGAAAACAGATCCAGGAGAGACAATTTAAAAATTATGGGACTACCTGAAAGCCATGATCAAAAAAAGAGCTTAGACATCATCCTTCATGAAATTATCAAAGAAACCTGCCCTGATATTCTAGAACCAGAGGGCAAAATCAGTATTCAAGGAATCCACCAATCACCACCTGAAAGAGATCCAAAAAGATCTCTGTGGCCAAATTCCAGACTTCCCAGGTCAAGGAGAAAATATTACAGGCAGCTAGAAAGAAACAATTCCAGTACTGTGGAAATACAATTAGGATAACACAAGATCTAGCAGCTTCTACATTAAGGGATCAAAGGGTGTGGAATAGGATATTCCAGAAGTCAAAGGAACTAGGTCTAAAACCAAGAATCACCTACCCAGCAAAACTGAGTATAATACTTCAGGGGAAAATATGGTCTTTCAATGACATTGAGGACTTTCAAGCATTCTTGATGAAAAGACCACAGCTGAAAAGAAAATTTGACTTTCAAACACAAGAATGAGAAGAAGCATGAAAAAGTAAACAGCAAGGAGAAGTCACAAGGGAC
>JAQQSK010017207.1:0-10193 GCA_028658325.1 Potorous gilbertii | reverse complement strand
ATTTTTCAAGGTGTTATTTTCTTCAGCATTTTTTTTGGGTCTCCTTTTGCAAGGTATTGTCCCATTTTTCATGCTTTTCTTGCATCTCTCTTGTTTCTCTTCCCAGTTTTTCCTCCACCTGTCTAACTTGATTTTCAAAATCCTTTTTGAGCTCTTCCATGGTCTGAGTCCAATGGATATCTGTTTCAGATGTTTAGGATACAGAAGCCTTGACTCCTATGTGTTTACCTGATGGTAAGCAGTTTTCTTTCTCGTCAGCAAGAAAGGTAGGAAACATCTTTTCACCAAGAAAGTAACCTTCTATGGTCTTATTTTTTCCCTTTTCTGGGCATTTTCCCAGCCAGTTCCTTGACTTCTGAGATTCCTCTCCACCCCCACCTAGATCTGCCCAACTAGTGCTTGGGGTTTGAGATTCAAATGCTGTTCCCCAGCCTCAGGGCTTTCAGTGTTGGGGCCGGCTGCTATTCAATGGGAGTTTAAGTTCTGGTGCTCAGGTGGGGGCAGGCCCACCTCCCAGGCTCAGTTCCCTCAGGGATTTATGGGGATACCTTCTCTAATGGAGCTGCTACTGAGCTCCTGCCTGCTCCGGGAGCCTCTGGTTGCCCACTCCCTCTGTTGCTGCCTCCTGAGGGGCCTGAGTTATGGAGACACCCTGCTCCCCTCTCAGCCCATCCAGACGTCTCTCTCACTGACCTGTAGCATCTGTGGGTGGAGGGACCTTCCCAGCCACTGGATATTCTGTCCCTGAAGCCTGCTTGGATCTGTTCCTCTCTGTGCCACGTGGCCAGGGCAGTGCTGGGCTCCACTCCCTTCTGGTGCGTGATGGACCTTTGGGATCAGTTTTTCAGGGCTCTCTGGAATGGAAATCTCCTTCACTCTGCTACTGTGTGGCTTCCACTGTTCCAGAATTTGTTGGGTGTTCTTTTTACAGGAGATCCATGAGCTGTGGTTTCGGAGCTGGCATATGTGAATCTTTCTACTCCACCATCTTGGCTCCTCCCTCTCAATTGCATTTTTAAAAAGTCATTGTTAAGTTGGACGGTGTACATAGGAAGGCAAACCAGAATGATAAAAGGCATCAGTTTTGTGACATATGGAGATTGTTGAGAAGCTGAGAATCTTTAGTCTGGAAAAAAGAAACCTCAGTAGAGTCATGAAGGCCATTAAAATGGATTCCAGACTATTACCTGGAAGAAGAATTAGACATGTTTTGATTGTAATAGGAGACTAGAACTATGATCAATGGTGGGGAGGGGGGAAGTTATTTGATATAAGAGGTATGGAAGAATCCAAGAAACTAAAACAATCCAAAGTTAGTATAGACTGATTCACGAGGTAACCTTGTCTTCAAGGATGACTATCTCTTTAACATGTTGCAGAAGAATTTTTATTCAGGTAAGCTCTGGATTAGATTACTTCAGGGAGTCTTTATAGCTTAAAGTTTCTGTGAACTCAAATTCTCTTTTAGCAGCTAATATTTCTTGATACTGCAATGTCTTTTTATATATTTTGATTCATGTATACATTGGATTTAAGTGAGGCAGAGTTATACGAAGTTGTCAGCCTCACTCTTTCTTCCACAGTCATCATAGTCTAGTGGCAGGACAGAGTTAAGGTGGCTAGTACCGGAATAGTGAATGAGTAGACACACTGCTGTCAAGAGAAGCATTGAGAAAACCTGACGTCTAAGTGATTAGGATGGAAACTTTGCCTAGGAACTGCCTCTCCAGTCAGATAACAGGGAATAGAGGGTTTGACCACCAGATATTCATATCCTCTGGATTCTAAACTTTGGATTTAGAACTTTGACTTGAGAATTTTTTTGGATAATTTTTCTGAACCCTTTGACAGCTGAAAACAAATTCATGATTTTGAGCTGTGGGATATTTTTCTCTATAGAAATTTCTCTAACAGTTTTGGTTTATGAGCTTCCAGTATCATAGAGTGTTGGACAACATATGGAGAAAGTATTCTCTAATATATGTAGTCAGGAAGAAAAATATGAATTTTGGGAGATCCCTCTGACTTATTTATGGTTCACAACTATTTTCTTCTCTATAGTTACATAGTATTGAAACTGCTAGAGCCCTCAACCACTGGTAAGAATTCTTAAGATATTCTAGGGAATGGTCAATCATTCATTTACACAATTAGAGTTTCTTAAGCACCTAGTAGGTGATAGATATTTTGTATGCCAGATACCAGGCATAAAAAAATCAAAACAAAAAGAATGTCTACATTCAAGGAATTAACATGTTGTTGACCAACTGAACCTCAGGCAGTTAGTACAGTAGGGCTGAATCTAGTAGGATGATAGAAAGAATGTTGAATCTGTAATAAGATCACATAAATTCCTGTCTTCACTGTCCCTTGGGAACTTGTGTGCTTGAACATTGGGATTTTTTCTGATCCTCTTCATCTTCATTTGTAAAATGAGTGGATGGACTCATTAGCTTCAAAAATCATTGCCAGTTCTAAATCTCTGACCAAATGATCCAATGGCTACTCAGAATAAACAGTAAACATTTTTTCTAGAAAGAAAACATTTTTATTTAAGGGAAGTAGTGACACCAGTCTTAATCTAGTGGTTAATTCTGCTCACAATTGATCCACTGATGTCAAGTTTATACCAGTGGAGTACAACATTTCAAAGAAAGTATCAAGCTTAAAGACTTTTGAGAGTGTGACACAGATTGCTCCCTGAGGGTCCACCTGTCTAAAGGTAAAGAAGAAAATGGTGAGTTGACTCAAAACTGAAGAAAATCTTATTTAGCTACAACTTATGTAAAAAAGGAAAGATTGGGGGCAGAGCCAAAATGGCAGAGTAGAAAGATGCATCCACTCTATTGCTTCTGCCACAATATACCTGCAAAAAATAACAAATTCTAGAGCAGAAGAAGCCACAAAAATACCCCAAGCCCCCCCCCCAAAAAAAAAACAAAACAAAAAAACAGAGTGAAAGAGGTTTCCAGCCAAAGTTAACCTGGAAGGCCAACAGGAAAGGTCTATCTCACAGGATGCTGAGCAGACTAGAGCCCAACCCTGGTCATGCCACACTGGGAAGAATGGGACCTGAACAGGGTCTCCAGGGTAGAATTCCCAGCAGGGAGGGTCCCAGATCCCTCAACCTACAAGTGACAAAGAAAGCTCCAAAAGTCAGTGAGGGAGGGATTTCTCAGATGGGAGAGAAAGGAATGTGGTTTACCCAGCACTGGTCCTAGGAGGCAGCAACAGCAAGCAGCAGGCAGCTACATGGAAGCAACCTGGGTCCATTGTCCAGGCAGCTCAGCTTAAACTGAGCAGCTAATCTGAACCACAGCACTCAGTGGTGGCCCTGCCCCCATCCAAAGCCACTGGGGGAGTTAAGCAGCTGATCTGAATCTCAACTCTGGGCAAGGTAATGGAGATAGGAGGAGCACTAGGACCCTCTTCTTGACAAGGGATTCAGAAGTCAAGTAACTGACCAGGAAAATGCCCCAAAAAGGGGAAAAATAAGACCACAGAAGGCTACTTTCTTGGTGAACAGGTGTCTCCTTCCATCTGAACAAGGCATACTGTCAGAGGAAGTAAAGCCCTCTGCCTCCAGTACCTCCAAAATGAATATGAAATGGGCTCAGGCCACAGAAAAGCTTGAAAAGCCTAATAAAGGAGAACCAAAAAAAAATTCTGAGAAAAATAGCACCTTTAAAAAGAGGCTAACTCAATTAGAATAAGAGGTCCAAAAAGCCAATGAGGAGAAAGAGGATTTAAAAAGCAGAATTAGCCAAATGGAAAAGAAGGTGCCAAAGTTCACTGAACAACATAGTTCTTTCAAAGAGAGAATCGAGTTCAGGGAAACTAATGACTATGAGACAAACCAAGAAGTTAGAAAAGAAAATCAAAAGTCTGAAAAAAATAGAAGATAATGTGAAACATCTTATTGGAAAAAACAACTGACCTGGGAAAAAAATCGAAGAGAGACAATTTAAAAATTATGGGACTACCTGAAAGCCATGATCAAAAAAAAAAAGAGCCTAGACATTATCTTCCGTGAAATTTTCTTCCAGGAAAACTTCTCTAATATTCTAGAACCAGAGGGCAAAATAAAAATTGAAAGAATCTAGTGATCACCCCTGGAAAGAGGCCCAAAAAGAGAAACAGCTAGGATTATCGTGGTCAAATTTCAGAGTTCCCAGATCAAGGAGAAAATATTGTAAACAACCAGAAAGAAACAATTCAGGTGTTGTGGAAATACAATCAGGGTAACACAGGATCTGGCATCTTCGACATTAAGGGATTGAAGGACTTGAAATAGGATATTCCAGAAGTCAAAGGAACTAGGATTAAAACCAAGAATCACCTACCCAGCAAAACTGAGTATAATATTTCAAGGGAATAAATTGTCATTCAATGATATAGAGAACTTTCAAGCATTAATGATGAAAAGACCAGAACTGAATAGATGATTTAACCTTCAAACACAAGAATCAAGAGAAGCATGAAAAGGTAAACAAGAAAGAGAAATCATAAAAGACTTTCTAAAGTTGAACTGTTTACATTCCTACATGGAAAGATAATATTTGTAACTCTTGAGACTTTTCTCAGTATTTGGGTAGGTGGAGGAATTATACATACATACATATATACATACATACACACACAAACACACACACATAGACAGTAGAGATTGAGTTGAAACAGAAGATATGATATCCTTAAAAAATAAAAATTAAAATTAAGGGATGAGGGAGGAAAATATTGGGAGGAGAAAGGGAGAAATGTAATGGGCCAGGCTATAACTCATAAAAGAGATAAGAAAAATCTTCTTCAATGGAGAAGAAAAGGGAGAAGGTGAGAGGAGAAAAGTGAAGCTTATCTTCTTCACATATGGTTTAAGGAGGGAATAATATGCTCACCAAATTTGGTATGAAAATCTATCTTACACTACAGGAAAGTAGGAGGGGACAAGTGGGGTGAGGGGGATGATAGAAGGGATGGAAAATGGAAGAAGGAGTAACTAGAAGTAAATACTTTTGGGAAGGGACAAGGTCAAATGAAAGAATAAAAAAAGGAGGACAGGGTAGGATAGAGGGCAATATAGTTATTATTACACCACCTGATTATTATGGAAATCTTTGCACAGTGACACATATATAGCCTGTATTGAATTGCTTACCTTCTCTGTGGGGATGGTTAGGGAGGGAGGGAGAGAAGTTGGAATTCAAAATATTGGATACAAATATTGAGAACTGTTATTGCATGTAACTGGGAAATAACAAACACAGGTAATGGGGTAAAGAAATTTATCTTGCCCTATGAGAAAAGAGAGAAGAAGGGGATAAAGGAAGGGTAGAGTGTGATAGAAGGAAGGGTACATTGAGCGATTGGGTAATCAGAATGCAAGGTATTATGGGGTAGGAGGAGGGGAGAGATGAGGAGAAAATTTGGAACTCAAAATTTTGTAGAAATGAATGTCGAAACCTACAAACAAACAAACAAATTAATAAAAAAAGAAAGGAAGGAAAAGATTGTTGAATGGTACTTAGTCCTGGGCTCTCTCTTCTGATTCCATAGTGATAATTTCTGAATTCCAGAAAATTGAGTAGAAGCTATTAAGAAGTATGATACTTTTATCTAGCTAACAAACATTAACATAACTCTGAGAAGTCTAGAAGTAATCTCTTTGTCCACTAATCAACAAACTGAAATATACTTGACTATACCAAACCACATAAATATTGATATTTTTTTTAAAAAATATTTATTTTTAGTTTTCTACATTCATTTCCACAAGATTTTGAGTTCCAAATTTTCTCCCCATCTCTGTTCTCCCACACCCCAAAACATCGTGCATTCTGATTAATCCTTCCCCCAATCTGCCCTCCTATCACACTCTACCCTTCCCTTATCCCCATTTTCTCTCTTTTCTTGTAGGGCAAGATAGATTTCTCTACCCTGTTACCCATAGTTCTTATTTCCCAGTTGCACGCAAAAACTATTATCAACATTCATTCCTTAAACTTTGAGTTCCAACTTCTCCGCCATCCTCCTTCCCCACCCATCCCCACTGAGAAGACAAACAATGCAATATAGGCTATATATGTATAGTTTTGCTAAAGACTTCTATAATAGTCATGTTGTAAAAGGCTACCCATATTTCCCTCCATCCTATCCTGCCCCCTATTTATTCTATTCTCCTTTTAGACCTTGTCCCTCCCCTAAAGTGCTTACTTCTAATTACTCCCTTCTCCTATTTCCTCTCCCTTCTTTCATCTCCCAACATACTTATCCCCTTCTCACCTACTTTCCTGTGGTGTAAGATAGATTTTCATACCAAATTGAGTGTGCATGTTATTCCTTCCTGAAGTCAAATGTGATGAGAGTAAGCTTCATTTTTTCCCTTCTCACCTCCCCCCTTTTCCCCTCCAAGCTTTTCCTTGACTCTTTTATGACAGATAATTTGCCCCATTACATTTCTCTCTTTCTCCTCCCAATATATTCCTCTCTCATCTCTTAATTTTATTTTTTAGGTATCGTTCCTTCCTATTCAACTCACCCTGTGCCCTCTGTCTATATGTCTATGTGTGTGTGTGTGTGTGTGTGTGTGTGTGTGTGTGTGTGTGTGTGTGTGTGTGTGATATCCCTCTAACTACCCAGATATTGAGAAAAGTTTCAAGAGTTGCAAATATTATCATTCCATATAGAAATGTAAACTGTTGAAATTTGGTAAGGCCCTTATGATTTCTCTTTCCTGTTTACATATTCATGCTGTCCTTGATTCTTGTGTTTGGAAGTCAAATTTTCTATTCAGCTCTTGTCTTTTCACCAAGAATGCTTGAAAGTCCTCTATTTCATTGAATGACCATTTCCCCCACCTGAAGTATTATACTCAGTTTTGCTGGGTAGGTGATTCTTGGTTTTAATTCTAGTTCCCTTGATTTCTGGAATATCACATTCCAGGCCCTTTGATCCCTTAATGTAGAAGCTGCTAGATCTTGTGTTATCCTGATTGTATTTCCACAATCCTCAAATTGTTTCTTTCTGGCTGCTTGCAATATTTTCTCCTTAACCTGAGAACTCTGGAATTTGACTACAATATTTCTAGGAGTTTTTCTTTTTGAATCTCTTTCAGATGGTGATTGGTAGATCCTTTCAATATTTATTATGCACTCTGGTTACAGAATATCAGGACAGTTTTCCTTGATAATTTCATGAAAGTCAGTTTCTTGGCTCTTTTTCTGATCATGGTTTTTGGGTAGTCCCATAATTTTTAAATTATCTCTCCTGGATTTGTTTTCCAGGTCAGTTGTTTTTCCAGTGAGATATTTCACATTGTCTTCTATTTTTTTTTATTCTTTTGGCTTTGTTTTGTAATTTCTTCATTTGTCATGAAGTCATTAGCTTCTATCTCCTACATTCTATATTTTTAAGAAATATTTTCTTCAGCGAGCTTTTAAATCTCCTTTAACATTTGACTAATACTAGTTTTTAAAGCATTCTTCTCCTCATTGGCTTTTTTGGCCTCTTTTGCCAATTGACTTAGTCTATTTTTAAGGGTGTTATTTTCTTCAGTATATTTTGGGTCTCCTTCAGCTGCTATTGACTTACTTTTCATTATTTTCTTGCATCACTCTCATTTCTCTTTCCAATTTTTTTCTCCACCTCTCTTACTTGGTTTTCAAAATCCTTTTTGAGGTCTTGCATGGCCTGAGACGATTGCATTTTTATTTTGGAGGTTTTGGATGCAGAAATTTTTACTATTATATCTTCCTCTGATGGTATGCATTGCTCTTCCTCATCTGAAAGAATGGAAGAAAATACCTTTGTACCAGGAAAGTAACATTCTATGGTCTGATTTTTCCCTTTTTTGGCCATTTTATTAGTCAATTACTTAACTTTTGAGTCCTTTGTCAAGAGGAGGGTATACTCTGGAGACCTTTAAGTTCTCAGCTCCTCCAAGGTGGCACAATCAAGGGAGAAGTGTTTCCACCTCTCCTGTCCTGGGCTCTGATCTGGCAGCAAACACAAGCTTTTCTGCCCAGGATCCTCTCCAAAGCCTCCACCAGCTCTACCAGTCAATGTTCCTCTCATCCTAAGGTTACCACTCAGGACTTAGACCCAGGTCACCTGTGCAATTTTCCCAAGGTCTTTAACCCAAAGGCTCCAAAAATGGATGCTGCTGCTCTCTGGGGTCTCCTGGGGTTGAGGCTAGTGGAGGACACTGCTCCCTTGTCACCCAGGTAAAAGAGCTTTCTCACTGACCTTTGAAGCTACCTCTGAAATTTGTTGGTTGAGGAATCTGGGAACTTCAACTGCTGCAGGTGATGCCCTGAAACATACTCCAATCCTGTCTTTGCTGTGCTGCCTGACCAACGCCTGACTGTGCTCTGTAGGCTGGGCTCTGCCCCAAGGCCAGCATGATAAACCTTTTCTGTTGGCCTTCCAGGATATCTTGGGATGAAAATCTCTTTCACTCTATCATTTTGTGCCTTCTGCTGCTTTAGAATTTGTTTAGAACTGTTTTTTACAGAATTTTTATGGGCTGTGGGGAGAGAGCTTCTACAGGTTATCCTTCTACTCCACCATTTTGACTCCAACCTCCCCCCCAATATTGATATTCTTGTAGTACTCTGAAATAATGAGAGTCAAACTGCAGGTAATTAAAAGAATGCTTCACAAGTCGTGGATCATTGACAAGGCAAATAAGGGAGTGGAAAGTTTGGATAAGGACTTCTTAACCTATTTTACTCATCACCCCTTTTTGTGTATCAGCAGTTACTTGGCTTTGCATGACCTGGGGTAAAGTGTGCACTGTTTGTGTTCAGAACCATGACTGCAGTGAAGATGTATGATGTAACATGGGCAAGCACTGCCAAAAATAACACAGATTCATAATGAGTTTGATTTGAATTTGTGGTTATTGCCATTCAGAATCTTTTTATTGTTGAAAATTTTTTTGACCTGGATGTGTAACAAGTCAGTTTGAGAAGCACTGCTTTAGATTTTATGTCCAAAGACAAGAGAAATATTATTCCATGGGAGAGCTATTCATTGTGAGTTGTTCATTTGCAGAGCATGAAGATGGCAAGAAATGCTTTAACTAATTGGCCCAAATAAAACATAAACCTTGATACTTAAAAGATTTGAATATGAAAGCTGACACAAGAAAGGACTGAAAAATCAGTCAGACAATGTCACAGACATAATAAATGAAAGAAGTCAAAGGTGTACATTGTTTCTGAGAATCATTCTTATATAAGATGAATAGCTTATTCCATTAGAGAGTGGGAAGGTTCTGAACATGTCAAACATTAACTCATGTCACAAGAAGGTGAAAAATTTGAAAGTGGTAGCAGGTCAGCCCCAACTGATTACTGATGTGGAAATTGTCTACCTGAGTCCGAATAAATATGGGAAAAAATCAAAATCAATGTCAAATTACCAGAAAGGTGAAAGAAATGATGAAATTACTACAATGACAATCAGAGACAGAGACAGATAGATAGATAGTGAGAGAGAGAGAGAAAGACAGAGAGACAGAGAGACATAGACAGAGAGACACACACACAGACAGAGATAGAGATACAGAGATGGAGATATAGACATATACAGAGACAGAAACTGAGGCAGATACAAAGACAGAGAGAGAGAGAGTGATGTATATGGTGTGGAAAATAAGAGAGCTCGGGGGGCGGAGCCAAGATGGCGGAGTAGAAAGACTCACCTATGCTAGGTCTGAACCCACAGCCCATAGATTTCCTGTAAAAAGAACTCCTGACAAATTCTGGAACAGTGGAAGCCGCGCAGCAACACAGTGAAGGAGATTTCCGTTGCAGAGAGCCTTGAAGAACTGACCACAAAGGGACCCCGGGACGGGAGCGGAGTCCTGTCCTGCCGAGCGCTCCCCTCCCCCGCCCCGGCCACGCGGCACTGAGAGGAGCCAGCAGACCCAAGCAGGAGTCAGGGACCTGAATCTCCGGGTGGCCGCGAAGGTCCCACCACCCACAGACTCACAGGTCAGTGAGAGAGACGGTCTGAGAGGGGAGCAGGGGATCTTCGGGACTCGGACCTCCTGGGAAGCGGCCACTGTGGCAGAGGCTGAGGCAGCTCGGCCAGAGGCAGAGGCAGCTCAGCCAGAGACTCCCAGAGCAGGCAGGAGCTCCACCCCAGCTCCACTACAAAGGATCTCTGTATAAACCCCCTGAGGGAACTGA
>JAQQSK010017206.1:0-10193 GCA_028658325.1 Potorous gilbertii | reverse complement strand
CCCTCCCTCCCCACCCATTCCCTTTGGGAAGGCAGGCAATTCAGTATAGGCCATATCTGTGTAGTTTTGCAAGTGACTTTGAAAGTTATATATTTTTGTGGTGGCATAAGGGGAAAGATGGGGTCAGATAGATGGCACAGTGGATAGAGCACTAGGCTGGGAATCAGGAAGAATCATCTTCAAATCTGACCTCAGACACTTACTAGCTATGTGACCCTGGGCAGATCACTTCACCCTGTTTGCCTAAGTTTCTTCATCTGTAAAATGAACTGGAGAAAGAAATGGCAAACCACTGCAGTAGCTTTGCCAAGAAAACTCAAAATAGGATCACAAAGAGTCAGACACAACTGAAATGGAGCAGCAACAACAGAGTCACACAGCTAAATTGAGCTGAAATTTGAACCCTGGTCTCCCTGAGTCTTTTGCCTTGTCCACTCTACTATGTAGCTTATTTCAGGCTCTTGCAAATCTCATGGAGAGGGAATTCTTCCTTCTCACCTAAATCTTGTGCAATTTTGGATTTCTTATTCAGCTCAGATGAATGGTTTATCACCATTCTATAGATAAGTCTCTCTCATAGATGGTCAGTCGTCCTTCACCCTTCTCAGTGATTCCAAATTCTTGGCATTTCTTCCTAAATCTCATTTTCAATACTTCAGTAAATTTCCCTTGAGCACTCTCCATGCTTTTGCTTTTATTTATATTCCTAGCTCCTAGCATGGTGTCTGGTACAGGGTTCCTTAAGACATCCATATTGGATTGAATTGTGCTAGGTGTTTACATATATATTGCTGTTCTGTATATTCTCTCACACCATAGGAAAATTTGCAGACTGTGGACACAGGCATTCCCCATCAGCTTCTCCTCTATGCACATGAAAAAAATGGTCTTGGATTTGTGGCTTCAGCTGCTATTTGTAGAATTTGATACTTTTGGAGGCTCTGCCTACTGAACCTAGATTTCCTTGGCCAAGATCAGTAAACCCCCAATAGATGCTGTTTTCTACTCTCATCCCCAGTCTTGGCACATGGTCTCAGGTTACCTGCGGAGGTAGTTATCTCAATTGCCTTATCCTCAATCATTTCACTTCAGCCCACCAGAGACCATTTATTTGAAGATTGGCCACTTGGCCATCCTTCTGTCATTATTTGCTATGCAAATCCCTAAGAGTAGAACAAGTAGCAATGGGTGGTTAAATGAGTAGCTTGCCAATAGTATCTGTAATAAGCAAGAATGCAGTGAGTGGTTGTTGTTAGATTTAATATTTGTCCAAATTGCTACCACCCACTCAATATTTTTTCCACTTTGTAGCTAATTGAAAAATAGAGTGTACTGTTTGTACACTGGTCCCCTACACTAAGCACTAGCCCTGTTGTATGACTTAGATGCAAGCATCTAAACCCATTCGGCATATGAGCAACAGATTGATTTTTCAGTCAGTCTTGCAGGTGATTCATCATTTCGATAACGAATTTGGTTTGGCATCCAATTAAACAAATCTTTCTATTAACTCCAACCTATCAGGAGAGAGACCATGCAGGAACAATTCTGCTGAAACGATACCGTTCGCTTCCTTAAACTCTGAAGACATTTTTTATGACCTCCTTGTAACCAAGAACCTCTGTATTACTTGGAGTACACATTAGAGGATCTCTAGACAGCTGAAGAAAGGGTCAAAACTTCAGCTCATGTCCTAACTGACCCAAATGTCTACGTGTACAGTTCATGTAGCCCTACCTACAGTACTCTGTCCATTCACTGAACTTATATATTATCCTCCTGTTCATAATTCTGCATCCCTAGGCACAAGATCAGTTCAATCACACTTGAAATGAATAAGTCAGACCTTTTATTTTTCCAGTGAGAATAGACTTGAGGGTCATAAATATTAAATTGAAGCTCCTTGCCCCTCTGATTTTAAAGCTTGAATTTTAAATAAATGCTCAACTTTCTAGATGTGTTGGATCCATTTTCAAAGCTAGAATATCTTCCTGATACCTTTGTGGCTTCATGGATGGAGAATTACAAGGCCAGTTTTTAGGAGACACCTTAGGAGAAGTTGTGCATTTTCTCATCTGGGAGATTTTCTCAACCACTTATGGCTGCCTTTTTATGTTCATTTGCGGCTCTAGATTGTCTTCTGGTCAGACCACCACAGTTTGATGCCAGGCACTTTGTTGATGTATTTTGTTTTCACATCTCAACAAAGGAATTGGAAATTATAAATAAAGAACATGTGTATGTATTTTTAATCTAGATCACTCCTTCAGAAAAATGCTGCTTAGTGTATGCATGGCAGCTAGATGGCATTGCAGTGGATAGAATGTGGGGCCTGAAGTCAAGAGGACTCCTTCCTAAGTTCAAATCTGGCCTCAGACATTTAATAATTCTGTTACCCTGGGCAAGTCACTTAAACCTGTTTGCTCAATTTCCTCATCTATAAAATGAGTTGGAGAAGGAAATGGCAAACCACTTCTGTATCTTTGCCAAGGAAAACCCCAAATGGGTTCATAAAGACTCAGAAACAACTGAAAAACAGCAAAATAAGTGTTTGTACATCCATGTGACTATCCATAGGAAGAAACGTTAAAATAATCATGATAAATTTCATTGACTTAAATGTTAAAGTCTACATGTAAATGAAAACAGAGAGGTAAACAAGCTAAATCACATTTTGCACAGAGTTCCTGGAAATTTTTGCCACCTTGCTAAGTGTGATTTTAAAAAAAGACCCTTTGGTAATATTTATTGAGGAAAAATAGGGATGAATGTGGAGTTGAAAAAATGTGGAGAGAGATACATGATACCATTTTTCTTTTCTCCTTATATAAACTGCCAAATACAATTGGAAATAAAGGAATTCCAAGGTAAAGAAATAGCATGCCGTGGCTTATGAAAGGCAAAACTATCTTCTCAAGGCATTAATACATTAATGTCACATGAAAGTTGGATGGCAGGGCTATAACAACAAAATTCCTTCAATTTTTCTTTTCTTTTTGTTTGGAATCATTAATGGCTACAGAACACAACAGGTTTACTGTTATTTGAAAGTTTGCAAAGCCTACAAAAAAAGCTGCCCAGTGGAATTCCAGTCTACAGGGGGCTAAGTTTTTGTTTCAAAGTAACATCTTTTTCTAAGAGATGGCAAATTTATTTCTTTAATAAACACACTGCTCACTTAGGTCCCATGGACCTTAAGACCTCTCTTTTGAAAAAAAGGTTTTACACATCTACCTCTGTGCCAGAAAGACCTCATTATCCCACCAAGATATACTAAATGATCTTTACAGTCCAGGAACCAAACTTTATTATTAAGAAAATTCTTATTATAATTCATTAGAAATTTAAGATCACAACCCACTCCCCCACCACTTAGCACAGCTTCCTTCTTTTTATCTAAATGTTCCTTTCTCTCATTTGCATTGTATTGACTCATTCTTGTTAAACACATCTATAGCAAATTATATCTACTACTCTTAGTGTCACAAGATCTGGGTTCAAAAGGAGATTATCTCTCAATAGCTGTGTGTCTGTGGGCAAGTCTTTTCCTCCCTCTGATGTTCAGTTTTCTTATCTGTTAAATGAGGATGATAAGGCTTCAGTGCCCTTCCTCCTAGGCTTGTTGTGAGGAATTACTTAAAGAAGAGAGAGTATAGTGCAGTTATTAGGGTCATGGTCTTAGAAGGCTTTTTTTTCCTGTTTTTTTATGCATTCTAATTCTGTGACTAAGTTCCTCCTACCTGTGATCTGAGTTGGGATCTCCTGAAATGGTAGAGTTTTCCCCACACTGTGTCCAGGTGTTACTTTGAGACAATGATGATAAAGCCCTGCTGTTTTGATATTGCATAACATAACTGAAAATAAGACAGGAGATGTAATTGATTAAGGTGCCATGCAGACAGTATTTAGGTAGTATTATTAGAGTAGCTATAACTTCACTTAGCCTTATTCTACTAGGACTTGAAGTGGCAAAGGCTACCATTCCCCCTGAAGAAAAAAGATGGGATGCCCCTAATTGGAAGCTTGCTCTTTATTTGAACCTGTGACAGACTGATCAGCTCCTGCGATTCACTTTTATTGTGGCTTGTATCATGTATGATTTCTGTGGTTAAGTTTTACATTCTAACTATGGAATAGCAGCTGTCAAAGGTTTTCATTTGTTGACTTGTTTGTTTATTGTTGGTCCATGGCTATTGTTAGCCATGAATAAATATGAAGAAGAGTGTGATGAATACTGTTTCATTAGTCACTTAATAATTAGCCCTGTGATGCAATGGAGACTTCAATCCAAAGGAATGGTATCAAAATTTCTATTAATTATTGCATCTAAGTTTGCTGACAAAACTCATTTCTACTAATAAATGTGCTATAATTAGAATTAATGTGATAAAAGAGACCATCTGGGTCAACATTCTGACCTTAAGGGGTTGAAATCAATATCTTGCTTATACTCCTGATTTCATATTAAATGTCATGACTTAAATCTTATGTCTTAATAGAATTAGAAAAGTTTAAAGCCCTCCATAAATTCAGCTTACTTTCCTTGTAGATATTCACTGGCTGAATCTTATTTTGATTAAACAATTAACACTATTGCTGTATTTGGGGGTGACTATCTTATTTTATGGACAGTTAGATGGTACAGTGGATAAAGCAGTGGGCTTAGAGTCAGAATCAGACCTGAGTTCAAATATGACCTCGGTCCCTGACTGGCTGGGTGACTCTGAACAAGTCATTAAATATTGTTTGCTTCAATTTCCTCATTTGTAAAATGATCTGGAGAAGGAAATGGCAAACCACTTCAGTATTTGTGCCAAAAAAACTTCAAATCGGGTCACAAAGAGTCAGACCTGACTGAAAAGTGACTAAACAACAATTGTATATCTTCTTGGTTCTCTCTGACTCACTTCTCTGGTGGAGCCATGCTTCTGGCATCCAAGGGCTTTTCTCTTTTCACCTACATGATTCGCTGAGGAAACGACCAATCATGTTCTAGTTTTGCATTTAGTTGATTGTGTATGTATAACAGCAGTGCAAGAGAATATATTTTCAGAAGTATCTCCTAGATTTGGACCTCATAGTTTCCACTCTTGAAACTTGGCTAAGTGTCTGTGGCATCGATGTTAGGAATCAAGGGTCATCATCATTATATGGTATTATAGTTATAAAATGTAAAGTAGATTGTTTTAAAATTTTTCATCCCCATTTTATGGGGAAGAAACTGAGAGTCCATTTAATAGGCCAAATAATTTGCTTCCCAATGGCACAACTAGAAAATCTGGGGGGTAGGATTTAGATCCAGATCTCTTCTAACTGAAGTATTTCTTTTATTTTGTTATTATTTATTTATTTGTTTTCGGTTTTCTACAATCTCTTCCACAAGCCTTAGATTTTCTCCTCCTCCCCCCCGGCCCCTTCCTCCCTGAGATGGCATGAAATTTAATATAGGTTCTACAATGCATTCTTATTAAATAAATTTTCACCTTAGTCATGTTGCATAGAAGAATTAAAATGAATAGGAGAAACCATGAGAAAAACCAGAACAAAACATAACACAAGAGAAAATAGTCTGCTTCATTCTGCCATCCAATTCCATAGTTCTCTCTCTGTAACTCAAAATAAATCTAGCTAGAGAAAAATGAAGGCTTCAGTATGTTTTCTGTTGAAGTCAGAAAATAAGCACTCCACGGTGGACAAGCAAGGCATCCCCCACCACCACCCCTTGTTCTACATAGCTGATGCATAAAAATAGTGGGAAAAGCATAAGTCTTAAAGACTGAAGGCAATTTGTGAGCTAAATAGTGGGGAAGTGCCTGCTTGAGCTAGTCTGGTCTCTAGGGAAACAGAATATCTTTTAAAATACCTCACAGGCCCCATCTTCTGCAGTTTTAATGGAGTTTTTGATGATTCTGAACTTTTTGGATCACTCAGGAGGACTGCTTTCATTTCAATAAAACCCAAAACTGCCAAGCTGGTGGATATCTACATTGAGCTGTGGTAAATATTAGCTCATATCGCTAATTACTACTAGCTATAAATCTTTGCCATAGCTTTTTACTAAGTGATTGGAAATTCTGAGAGTAAGAAATATACAGTAATTCTTCTTTTTTATGAAGGAGATGCATTCCAATAACATAGTTCATTGTCAGTCACTGAATAAGGTGGGGAAATAACATCTTAGGCATAAATAGGGAGGTGTGCCATGATCTATATGAGCTTTTGATTCCATTTCTTAAGCTCTGGCCCTTTTCTTTCCATCAAAGCAGACTAAGGTACTCTGACTCATTGGAAGAATGTCCCATCTTTTTTCTCAGGCACATATTAGTCGTCTGATTGGCTTTACCTCAAAACTTAGGAAAAAATATTTATGACAGCCCCAGAAGGATCACCCTTCCCACAGCCACAGCCAGGCCTAGGGCCTGTACCCACAATAGTGCCAATACCCATCATTGAGAAAGCCTGAACTTCCCCCAACTGCCTAACCATCCTAAACTTGTTTTTTCTTATAAAATAACCAATCAAACAAAATGGCTTTGCTGTCAGAGGATTCATTTGTGGAGATATCACTATAGCTCAGAATGCCAGAGAGACAAAAATATAGCCGTTTTCAGGTGACAAGTAAAATAAACCAAAATGAGCTCAGACCCTAGACACATGAGGAAGAAAGGATTTTTTTTTACAGTATTTTGCCCTTAAATGTTGTGTTTTTCATGTGAAAAACTACAAAGCAAAAGACTTAGCATCAGAAGAGATTTGTGTCCCTTGACACAAATCATGGCATGTAGTTGAGTGGAGGGTCATGTGACCTGTGTGAACCTCAAGCTCCTCCTCTATAAAATGAGGAGGGTTTGACTAGACCCGCTAGTTAAAAATCTATAATCCTATGATCATCTCTTCTAGGCCAGGTAAGGAAGGTAGATTTACAATACTAAGTGGCCCACATTACAGAATGTGCCTTTTCTTCTCTTATTGGATTATCTGCTCAGATTGAATTCCTTGGCAATTCAGTGATCAATCTTGGACTTTTCTTGGCTACAAAAAGCTATCTTTAATCTATCTGTAGCAGGAGGCTCACGAAATAGAAAATAATAACCCCATCTGGGGATCTTTTCACTATTTTTCCCTCTGTGCTCTCCAAATGTACTGTAGCTAAAACTATATAAATCATCCAGTAGTTTGGCAGTCTTGTAGATAAACACTGCTCTGTACTTAAGGTTTGCTTTGGGTAAAGAAGGGACAACTACTTGACACAGTGGATAGAGTGCTGGCCCTGGCATCAGGAAGACTCATCTTTGTGAGTTCAAATCCAGCCTCAGACACTTAACCCTAAATGCATACTCTGTGACCCTGTTTGCCTTGGTTTCTTCATCCGTAAAATGAACTAGAGAAGAAAGTGACCTACCACTCCAATGTCTTTGCCAAAAAAAATCCAGAGTAATAAAGAGTCAAATATTACTGCAAAACAACCGAACAACAACAAGAAATGATGTAGAAGGAAAAAATGATGATTAGTTAATTATCACAATTATTCATTTGATGCCTGTTCTGTGGATTCAGGTAATCTCTTTGGAATGTCTAAAAATCCCCACCAAAATGTATCTGAATGATTCATGTTTTACTAATTTTGTAAAAATTGAAATGAAACATGTACTTGAAATTAGGCTACTAAATGAATTCCAATTTTATTGCTGAGCAGAATGAATGGGTAAATGAATGAATGAAAGAAAATCTCGTTCATTAAGGTTTTGACCCTTAATTTTCCAGATACTCTGTTAAATTCTGAGAATAGAATTTAAAAAAAAATGGAACAGCCTCTACACTTAACAAGCTTATGTTTTAATAGAGCATTCTCATCAGGCAGCTATCAGGCACTCTATATGGATAGAATGTTGAACTTGGACTGAGGAAGACCTGAGTTCAAATTTTACCAGTGTGATCCTGAGCAAGTTACTGAACTTTTTTCAGTCTCAGTTTCCTCATCTGTAGCATAGGAATGGTAATACCTGTAACAACCAGTCCAACAGGGTTGTTTGTGTAAAGTGCTTAGGATGCCTTCAAAGTTCATAATAAGTATTCACCTAAGGAAAATAATCCTGGTTTCAGCTTGATGTCTGGTTTTACCAGATGACTTAGTATGAAATTGGAAATGTCCTAGAAAGAGGAAAAAAGGCAAACACCAGAAATGGCTGATGACCCTTTGATGAAATATAAGGGGATTTGTCAACATCTCTAACTCGACACAGTTGGAGAAACAATAAAGTGATCTCAGAAGGGAGTGTTTTGATGTTAAAGCCTCTACCTCGGAAATAAGCAGTAAATAGTACCAAGGAAGTGAGACTTCTGGGACTTAATTAGAGGAGAGTTTGACCCATGATTAGTTCAGGAATGTTAGATAGAAAATAAAACTTTGGGGAAAAGTTAATAGAATGTCAAACATGCTGTAGGTGGCAACCATTATCAATGGATTGCTTTTATTTATACCCAAGTACTATTTATATTGAAATAAATAAGGTTATAGTTGACTTTTACCTGGGGCATGTGCCAATAAAATGGTTCCATTTTTATGTATAGGAACTATTTCTATTTCAACAATGCTAGCATGGCCACCCCGGAGCGCTATACAGAGGGCATAATACAGTTTTTTATTTCAATATCACTCATCTGCAACCTGCAACATCAATCTTTCTGATGATCTGATGTGGCAAGGGTTTATGGGAAGAAGGAGGAGGGCTGCTGCCTATTAACTCCCGGTATTAGTTCCTGTAGAACTTGGAGCTGTCAAAGGCACTTTCTGGACAATAACTCTGGAAAATGAACTGAGCTGATATTGTTGTCCTTATTTTACAGATGAGTAAACTAGAGCATTGAAGTTACTTGCTCAAATCCCTTTGTTTGCAGTTAATAAGAGAAGTCTTGTCTGGCCCATTCATTACTTTTTTTTATAGCCTCTCTGATTCTCTGATGCTCTCTTGGTGAATTTCTATAAGCTTTCAGAGAAAAAGTGTAATGTACACTCAATGTGATTTCTCAAAAGGAAGAAGAATTATCCATAAGCAGTGTAGCAGACAATTGCAAATGTCTTTAAGGCAAACCCATAAAGGTGTCTTTCTATAACGGTAGAAGAATTTAAAAGGAAATTTTGCTTGAACTTGAGAGCCAATATATTGAGAAAGAAGCATCCTGCAAATAGCTCCTTTTCCTGTAAGATTTTATGAATGAGAACCATTTGATTTTGACTCAGCAGTGAAAGACTGAAGGACCTAGAGCTAAAAAGAACCTTCAAGACCATCTGATCCAAACCTTGCTTTTACAGATGAGCAAACAGAGGCTCAGGAAAGTATAGTGATGGGTCCAAGGTCATACAAATGACATGGCAGAGTTTCCACTCAAAGCTATGTTCTTCAGTTTCAAAGTCAGCCTTCTTTACAATGGTCTGTGCTATCTGCCCCCCATCCAAGACTATGTATCACTTCACTGTGTGGCCAAGGTCACAGAGTGACATCATTCTCTTGCTCTTGCTCCAACTTTTCCAGGGTGAATGAAGAAATACATTACTCTTGGCTGTTTTCATTCTGATCACAGAACCCCTGTCCACCACAACCAGTGCTTTCATTGAACCCAAGTATGCTCCTAGCTTTGAAAACACAAATAGAAAGGTGAACTCTTGATCATACAGGATAGAAATGTTTAGGGGGTAGTTACCTTTTAAGTTTAACAGATGTTTGTCAAATAGAACTAGAAATGAGATTCTTTTTTATTTTTCAAAAAGATAGATTATTTCTTAATTAAAAATTAAAAAGACAAAATTTCTTTCTTGTACTAATGAGCCCAAGAGATAATCAGATGACAGCAAATTACTGAGTGTTTCTAATACAGAGGTTACTGTAATACAGCAGATTTCACATAGTGACTGTGTGGTCCTGGGAAAGTCATTTAGTATCTCATTGTCTTGGGCAACTGTCTTAGACAAAAATTAAGTACTGTATTTTAATTCGTTGGCTATCTTCCTTCTTCTTTTTTCCCTTCCTTTCTGTCCTTTCCTTTTCTCTTTCCCTCTATCTTTTTCTTTACTCTTTCTCAGATAAATTCAATAAATATGATGCAAACCTTTAATATGAAATAAATATGAATTGTTATTTATTTTTGCCTTGTTTGTCTATTCTAGACACAACATGGTCTAAGTCGATAGAGGG
>JAQQSK010017205.1:0-10193 GCA_028658325.1 Potorous gilbertii | reverse complement strand
TCGTTTCACAGGCTATTTTTTGCTCCTCTGATTACATTTACTCTGGAAGAAAAATCTCTTAGAAGTTAGGTTGTTAATAAGTTCCAACACTAAATTTAATTTTTGCTTGGGCCAAGGAATGATTACAAGTTCAGAGTAAAGGAGCAAGATCTTTTCTGCTTTACAGAGCATTACATATTAATTTATCAATGTATAGTCTTGAAAATGAAAATTTAACGCTGCTTAAAATTATTCTTGTTGTTAATAGTCACTAAACTTTTATAAAGAAAATTAGTTGAAAACCTTCAAAGTAATAGTTCTCTTCCCTTGATCTAATCTGGAATGATAACAGTTACAATTCACTGTAGACCCAGCTGAATGATGAGTTGGGACTGCAGGGAAAAAAATCCTAATGGTTCTAACCTTTACTCAAGTAAATTTTTACTTCTGTGTCCATTCCTTAAGGACTTCTTTGAACAAGATGACTTTTGAAATTCATCAGCTGAAGGGGGGAGACTTCTGGACAACTGCCCAGTGGTGCCAAGTCTATTCCGTTCTGCTGAAGAGTATCAAAAGCTCTATCTCTGCTGAGGTGTCTCTTTAAGATTTATGCATTTTCCCAATTTGCCCTAGTGCTAAATGATATAACAAATCCTGATCTGTTTTAAACATCCAATTAGGAGTGACATGTTTCACTTAAAATATGACCAGAATAACTACTTTTTGGTTATTTCTCATTATACAAAAAACTTTTCTTTTAGGTGAGGCATGAGATAATGAAAATGCTAATCAGCCTGACTCTGATGTGAGGGGAAAAATTTTCCCGATGCTTTCTTGTCTTTCTCTCCATTTTCACAACCTGGCCAGGGTTAGAAAGTAGAAAGAGAGAGAGAGAAGTTTACCAACAACTTTTCAATAATTTCCAAAACTTTCGTGCTTTCCTTAAACTTCATATCCATGTTGTTTTCCTAGTGGACTTTGGTCAAAGCCCCTTTAAAACTGCACATACATTATTTCCTTGCATTTTGTATCTAAAACTGCATTTTGCAGTCATATAAACTAAATAATATAAGATTAGTTCCTCTCTTTTTCTTCTGCGTGCCCCTCCCCGATGCTGCAGTCATCAGAGAGAAGGGAGGAGGGGGAGGAAAAGAGATAACATTCCAAGGTCCAGCTACCATGGAGCTGACCATAATAACTCACAAACACATGCACACAGAACATGTAAAGACAGATCACATACATAGACAATAAAAATGAATCCAAAAACTGAGAAAAAATTGTCATATAACTTCGGCTTACTTTCTAGCACTGTATAACAAACATCCTTTTTGAGAAGGGTGTATTGAGCAACCCTGTATCTTTTTTCTTTTTTTCTTTTCCGGGCTGCTGACTTTGTAACTGCACCACAGATCCAGGCTCTTTTTCTTTTCCAGGCTGCTGAATCTGTAACTGCGCCACAGATCCAGGCCCTGGGCCAATTCCGGAGGTATTCCCTGGTTGAATTTCTGACTGGGCCACATCCCTTTTTCGCCTCTGTCTTATCTGGTCGTGACTGTCTCCTGAGATCCCTGGCCCACCAGTGGCAAGTCTTTATATGGGACCACATCCCTTCCTTTACCACTGCCTTTTTCCTCGGGCTGGATCAATGGAATGCTGCTTTCGCGACCCATTATCTCCACTCGGACTTCCTGCTGCCCAGCAGCAAGGCTATGTAGTCCTTCTCCCGTAAAGGGAGGAAACCAAGCGGTACCCTAATGCTGCCCCACGTTGGGCGCCAGCTGCTCGGGGCTATTCCCTGGCCTTCGCCTGGATAGTATGCCAGGCGGTAATCTTGCACGGGGGCCTTCGCCTGAACACTAGGCCAGGCGGTACTCTTGCACTAGACTTCTTCCCCTGCCTTCGCCTGGATTCAAGCGGTAGCCCCACCCCTGGCCTTTGCTTGGATGCTTACCCTTTCCTGGGTCTTCGGATGTCTCTGGCCCCTACCACGTTGCAGCACGTGATAGGGCTATCCCCTCCTCCACGGAGGGGAAATGACTACACAGTACACCCGAGAAGGCCAGTGCACCTCACTTTATTACTTACGTCACTCTCCCTTGATCCCTCCCTGACAGCCCCTTATATCCCCAGACAGAGCCCCTCTCATGTTCCTCCCTGAGGGCAGAGCCAGCTCCCTGAGGGTGGAGCCAGCTTCCAGAGGGTGGTCCAGAGCTTGGCCCCTAACAATTTTGCATTCGAACAATGTGGCCAGCCCATCAGAATTATGCACTCTGAAGAAGAATTTGAATGCTTGGCAGATTAGGTCAATAAAGGACCTTAGTCTCTGGTGCCTTGTCCTGCCAGGTGATCTTCAAAATCTTCCTAAGACAGTTCAAATGGAAGTGATTCAATTTCCTGGCTTGGTGCTGGCATAATGTCTAGGTTTCACAGACATACAACAATGATGTCAGCACAATGACTCTGTAGAACTTCCGTTTGGTAGTCAGTCTAATACATCTTCTTTCCCATACTTTTCCTTGGACCTTCTCGAACACTGAGCTAGCTCTGGCAATGGGTGCATCAACTTCACTGTCAATGTGTATATCCCTGGAAAGTAATCTACCAAGGTAAGTGAACTTATCACAGCATTCAAAACTTCTCCATTTGTTGTAACTGATGGCTCCACGTGTGGATGGTGTTATGTTGGCTTATGTAGCACCTGTGTTTTCTTGGTATTGATTATTAGGCCAAAATTAGTACAGGCAGCAGAGAATTGTTCCAAACTCTGTTGCATCTCAGCTTCAGGGACTGCATTGAGTGTACAATCGTCTGCAAAGAGAAAATCATGTAACAACACTTCCTCCACTTTGGTCTTGGCTTGTATCCTTTTCAAGTTGAAGAACTTACCATCGTGAGTTAGCTGACTTTTATACTGTGTTTATTCTCTTTGATAGCATTTGACAATATGGCTGAAAACATCATGTTAAAATCAAAGAAGCAAGTACACAGCCTTGTTTCACTCCCTTGGTGACTGGGAAAGCATGAGAGCATTGTCCATTAGTCAGAACCCAGGCAAGCTTGCCATCAGGAAACTGAAGTAAAATGCTGTTGAACTTCTCTGAGTAATCCAATTTTGGGGTAATTTTCCATAAGCTCTCACAAGTGACAGTATCAAAGGCCTTGGTCAAGTCTAGAAACCTTGTGTACAAACTTCAATTCTACTTTTGGCATTGTGAATTTTGCTTGTGAGTTTTCACAACGATCATATGTGCCATATCTTACTGAGAAATGTATAAACTGTTTTCTATTGAAATTTAAAAAATACCAGAGATCTATCATTTCTAATTTTGTGAAAGTTGCTTACAGGTACTTAACTTAATTATTGCTTATATGTCCAATTTTTCTAGATTCGAAATAAGTATATTGAGTACCTCTACCATATAATATGCTTTCACTGTTTTCTCTAGAATTCAATTAATAATCAAGTTTCTACATGTTATGGTACTCAGCACATATATATATATACATATATATATATATGTATATATATATCTTATATGTTATATATAGATATTAATATTATATACACACACGTGTATATGTATATATATAATTAATCTCTATATCATGGTATCTTTAAGTGTAATAGAGATTTCCTGATTGTCTTTTTTTTAACATGACTTTTTATTGTTAACCTCATCTGAAATCATGATTCATACCCCTCCTTTTCTGAATTTGAAAAGATATATGTTTTTGAAGGGTGTGTTCAGGAACGACTAGTACCTCTTGTGTGAAGATTGTTGAGCCCTTTTCAGGGTTCCTTTCCATCTTTGGTGTGCCCCTGTTCCACCTAACTCTCACTTGTGCCTACAAGCATGAGCAGTGGCCACATCTGAATAAATACTTTTGACACACAGGCTAAACTATGCTAAGGGTAACTGAGAGGGTCTCAAATAAGTGGCATGTTAAGGGAATGTCTACTCAAAGCATGGTGGAATGGGGGAATAAGAACAATCTCTTCTGAAGGCCATGAAAGCAGCTGAAGCAGGTGCTGTAGAGCACTTAGAACTTGGTTAGAAATGAAAGAAACCAAGGTCATCCATTGCATCTTGAACCATCACTTCTATTATATAATGAAGTGTGGGGTGTTTAGTAGAAGGTTTGAAGTTTGGTGACTCCGTGTGGCAACCTTAGGGAAGGACACCAAAATGAGTTGCATAGGATGAGCAGGTATCAATAGGTTGTGACTCACATCATTGGAAAGAGCACCAAAACCAAAACGATAAGAATATTTGGGTCCATTTGAATATTTTTAAAATTCAACTTTTAGTATAATTTCCTTGAGATTATATTGGAAGGCTCAAGCATAATATTTGAAGCCAATCCATAGATGACAAATGCTTTTTGCATTGAATACACTTCAATTTTTATTAATAATATTCTCATCTTTTGAATGGATAAGTAGTGCAACTGACTTCTCTTTTAACTTTTCCCTGTTGAATCATCCTCTTTTTTTTCGTCTTTTATTTTATTTTCTTTTCTTTCATCAAAACTCAAAATAGCAGGGGCTAATGAGAATTAAGAGATTTGGTAAGGAAATGGTTAGTGGTTGGGACAGAAGGAGGCACACTACATGGGGTTAGAGTCAAAATGGTGTAGTGGAAGCAGGGACCTGCCTGATCCCTCTCATTAAACCCTTCAAAATATCTGTGAAACATGACTCTAAACAAATTCGAGAGCAACAAAAACCACAAAATGATAGAGTGAAACACATGTCCAGCTCAAGACAATCTGGAAGGCTGACAAGAAGGGTCTATGGCACCTGACTCACAGAAGAGCAGAGCCTAACATGGGCCTGGTGAAAACATCACTGGAGCAGGCCTCAAGACATGGAAGCAGTGGTAGCATTTTCCAAACTTCTCAACTCACAAATGCCAAAGACAGCTTCAGAGGTCCCTAATCTCGGTAAGATAGGAATGTGGTCTGACCCCATGCCTAGTCCTAACCCCATGGCAGTGGCAGCTGCTTTTGGAGATCTCAGGCTATAGATGGTGAGGAAATAGAGCAGGTGATCTGGAATACACTTCTGGTTTGTATTCTGGGGCAAACAGGAGCACCGGTGTGGCAGAGCTGGTGGTGGCTGTGGAGAAGGAATCCTACTCACAGTTCCATGGCAGAAAAGATTGCTTGTGATTGCTCACAGACCAGAGTACAGGGCAGGAGAGGAGTAAACTCCTCTTATTTTATCATACCACTTTGGAAGAACTGAGAATGTACAGGTCCCTAGAGATATCTTTGAAAATAACTGCACAAAACACTTGAAACTTGGGGCAATACACACTCCATTTAACAGAGAACTCAAAAGTCAAGTAATTGACTGGGAAAATGACCAAAAATGGGGAAAATAATACTATAGAAGGTTACTTTCTTGACAAAAATGTATTTTATTACATCCTTGGGAAGGGGAAGATCAAAACATACAGCTAGAGGAAGACAGCAAGTCAAGGCTACTACATTCAAAACCTGCAAGAAAAATACGAAATGGTGTCAGGTCACAGAAGAGTTCAAAATGTATTTTGAAAATCAAGTAAGAAAAATAAAGAATAAATTGGGAAGAGAAATGAGAGTGATGCAAGAAAATCATGAAAAGCGTATCCACAGCTTGCTAAAGGAGATTTCCTGCCCCCCCCTCCAAAAAAAAATACCAAAGAAAATAACAGCTGCTATATTAAAGGATCAAAGGGCTTGGAATATGATATTCCAGAACTCAACGGTGCTAGGATTAAAACCAAGAATCACCCACCCAGAAAAACTGAGTATAGTATTTCAGGAAAAAAATAGTCATTCAGTGAAATATAGGACTTTCAAGCATTCCTGATGAAAAGACAGAGATGAATAGAAAATTTTACTTTCAAACATAAGAATCAAGAGAAATATGAAAAGATAAACAGGAAACAAATAATTTTCTTCAGCATTTTTTTGAGTCTCTATTAGCAAGGTGTTGACCTGCTTTTCTTGCTTTTCTTGCATTTCTCTCATTTTTTTTCCCAGGTTTTCCTCCACCACTCTTACTTGATTTTCAAAATCCTTTTTGAGCTCTTCAATGGCCTGAGACTGTTGCATATTTATTTTGGATATTTGGGATACAGAAGCCTTGACTTTTATGTCTTTTCCTAATGGCAAGCATTGTTCTTCCTCATCCAAAAGGATGGGAAAAGATATCTGTTCACCAAGAAAGCAACCTTGTATGGTCTTATTTTTTCCCCTTTTTTGGGCATTTTCCCAGCCAGTTACTTGACTTTTGGGTCCTTTGTTAAGAGTAGGGTGTACTCTGGGAATTTGTAAGATCTCAGTTCCTCCAAAGTGGCACAATCCAGCATGTACACTGATCTGGAAGCAGGGAGAGATTTTTGTTTCCAGAATCTTAGCAGTTACCTCTCCCTGTCTCCACATGGCCTCCAGTTCTTCCATGTCAGTACTAGGGGCTGATTTTCAGATAAGCTGGATGGGCAGGGCTGCCATTCAGTGTGAGACACAGACCAGCTCCCTCAGTGCCTTTACAAAGGGCTCAGGTAAGACTCAGCTCCTCAGTGTCCTCAGGGGTTTTACAATCCAACAATGTATGTGAGATGATACAGGGGTTGCCATGAGAATTGCTGCCTCCTGCATGATGTGGCCTGCGGGCCGCTGCCTGAGGTCAGAGTTATGGGAAGGCCCTTCTCCCTTCCTGACTGGCTGAAAAAACCCTGTCACGGAGTTTTGGTGCCTGTAGGTTGAGGGATCTGCGGACCTGCTGCTGTGACTGGGGATTCTGAGACTGAAGATTCTGCCCCCTAGTGCTGTTCATGAGCTGGCGTCACACAGTCAAGGCTGGGTTGGTCTCCGAGCTCTGCTCCGAGTCCCATGCAACCGTCATTTCCTGTGGGCCTTTCAGGTCACCGTGGGCTGGAAATCTCCTCCACTCTGTCGTTCTTCATTTCTGCTGCTCCAAAATTTGTTGAGAGTTCCTCTTTACAGGTATTGTATACAGGCTTGTATAGGAGACCCTGCGTATGCGTGTCTTTCTACTCTGCCATCTTGGCTCCGACCCCCAGGAAAGAGAAATCATAAGGGATTTGCTACACTGAACATTTGCTACATTCCTACTTGAAAAGAACATATTTGTAATTCTTGAGACTTTTATCAATATTTGGGTAATTGAAGGGATTATATACATATGTACAGAGGTCACAGGGTGAGTCGAATAGGAAGGGATGATATGTAAAAATTTAAAATAAAATGAGAGGAATGTATTGGGACTAGAAAGGGCGAAATGGAATGGGGCAAATTATCTCTCATAATAGAGGCAAGGAAAAGCTTTTTCAAGGGAGGGGAAAAGGGGAGAGGTAAGAGGGAAAAAGTGAAGCTTGTACTCATCACACTTGGCTTAAGGAGGGAACAACATACACACTCAATTTCATATGAAAATCTAGTTTACACTACAGGAAAGTAGGGCAGAAGGGAATAAGTGGGGTATAGGGGGATGAAAGAAGGGAGGACAAATGGGAAGAACAGGTAATTAGAAGTAAACACTTTTGGGGAAGGACATGATCAAAGGAGAGAATAGAATAAATGGGAGATAGGATAGGATGGAGTGAAATAGAGTTAATCTTTCACAACATGAAGATCATGGAAGTCTTTTGCAAATCTAGACATATAAGACCTATATTGAATTGCTTGCCTTCTCAGTGGGGATGAATGGCAAGGGAGGAAAAGAGAGAAGTTGGAAATCCAAATTTTAAAAATGAATGTTAACAATTGTTTTTACATGCAACTGGGGAATAACAAATACGAGTAATGGTGTGTGTGTGTGTGTGTGTGTGTGTGTGTGTCACACACACACACACACACACACACACACATACACACACACACACATATATATATATTCTATCCTACAAGAAAATACAGGAGAAGAGAAGAAGGGAAGGGAAGGAGTGTGAGAGCAGGGAGGTAGATTGGGGAAGGAATAATCAGAATGCACAGTGTCTTGGGATTGGGAAGAGGAGAGATAGTGAGAAAATTTGGAATTCAAAATCTTGTGGAAATTAACACTGAAAACTAAAAAATACATATGTAACAAATGATGAATGCTAAAAAAAGAAAATATTTTTAACTGAAATGGACATTATTTCTCCCTGGTCTCTAGGCTGAGAGATATCTGTTAGGTTACTGGGGAGGGTTGGATAATCTGCCTAATAACAGGCTTTTTGTTTAAGTGTTATTCCCCTTTGGGTTGTGAAATATCTCCTGAATTGTTAACAATCATTTCTTGTTTAGTCCATTTGCATGGTGACCACCTGTGCTCCCACCAATGCTAGACCCCCATTGCCAGGTAACCCCCCCCCCTCCCTTTCCTGACAACTACTCTATGTTGAATGACAACCAGTTTTTCATTGGGTACCTCTCCTGCCACCTGTTTTCTGTTTGGAGGTTCTTGCCTAGCAGCAAGCCCCACTTCTGCTCTGTCAGAACTCTGTTTGTTGTGAAAACTGCAAGGCTGTACCGAGTAGCTCCAAAATGCTTAAAATGCACTCACCCACCTCAGTTCAGGTCTGTCTCCTCTGGGTCTCTACATGAGGCAGCTGCCAGCCTGGCTAATAAAGGACGCTCTCCAAATTCCTAATTGACATTTAAAATGCCTGTGACTTATTAACTTGGTCCATTTCAGTAACTCTTGAGACATTTCTCAGGATTTGGGTAGGTGGAGGGATTGTAGATACACACACACATATGTATAGACAAAGAGTATAGGTTGTGTTGAATCAGAAGAGATGATACCCACCATACAAATAAATAAATAAATAAATAAATGAATGAATAAATGAATGTATGAATAAATAAATAAATTAATGGATAAATGAATGAATGAATGAATGAATAAATAAGATTAAGGGATAAGGGAGGAAAAAACTGGGAGAAGAAAGGGAGAAAAGCAGTGGGGCAGGCTGTAAATAATAAAAGAAATAAGAAAGATCTTATTCAATGGAGGAGAAAAGGGAGAAAGAGAGAAGAAAAGTGAAGCTATTCTCTTCACATATGGCTTAGGGAGGTAATAACATGCTCACTAAACTTGACATGCAAATCTATGTTACACTACAAGAAAGTAGGGGAGAAAGAAAAAGTGGAGTATGGCCAGTTAACAGAAGAGGGGGGCAAATACAAGGAGGGGAGTATTTAGGAGTAAACAATTTTGGGGAGGGATAAGGTCAAAAGAGAGAACAGAATAAATGGAGGGACAGGATAGGATGGAGGAAAATACAGGTAGTCTTTCTGAAAGTAAGTATTATGGAAATCTGTAGCAAAACTACCTATATGCGGCCTATATTGAATTTCATGCCTTCTTAGTGGAGATGGGTGATGTGGGAAGAAGGGAGAGAAGTTGGAATTCAAAGTTTTAGGAAGGAATGTTGCGAATTGTTTTTTCAGGTAACTGGGAAATAAGAAATGAGGTAAGGGGTATTAAAATTTATCTTGCCCTACAAGAAAAGAGAGAAGATGTGGATAAGGGAAGGGAGGGGTATGATAGAAGGGAGGGCAGATTGGGGGAAAGGATAATCAGAATGCATGGAGTTTTTGGATGAGGTAGGGGAGAGAAGGGGAGAAAATTTGAAACTCAAAATTTTGTGAAAACGAATGTTGTAAAATAAAACTAAATAAATAAATAGGGTAAAAACTCTGAATGGGTCAAACAACAAATCACAAAAACAATCACTAATTGGGGGGGCAGGGGGAAGCCAAGATGGCAGAGTAGAAAGATTCACATATGCTAACTCCGAACCCACAGCCCATAAATTACCTGTAAAAAGAACTCCCAACAAATTCTGGAGCAGTGGAAGCCGCACAACAACGGAGTGGAGGAGATTTCTGTTCCAGAGAGCCCTGAAAAACCAACCCCAAAGGTCCATTGAATAGCAGCCTCACCCCCCACTGAAAGCCCTGAGGCTGGGGAACAGCATTTGAATCTCAGACCCCAAGCACTAGCTGGGCAGATCTAGGCAGGAGTGGAGAGGAATCTCAGAAGTCAAGTAACTGGCTGGGAAAATGCCCAGAAAAGGGAAAAAAAATAGGACCATAGAAGGTTAGTTTCTTGGTGACCAGATGTTTCCACCCTTCCTCTCTAATGAGGAAGAACAATGCTTACCACCAGGTAAAGACATAGGAGTCAAGGCCTCTGTATCCCAAACATCTGA
>JAQQSK010017204.1:0-10193 GCA_028658325.1 Potorous gilbertii | reverse complement strand
ATTTTTAATAAACAGGAGTTGTGAGTTATCTCTTTGCCACATGTATTCTCTACACTCAAACTTCACTACCTTTGGAACTTGAATGTACTTATGGTGAAGTGTGCCTCAGACTTTTGGTGGGAATGTTAGGTTATAACACTAGTTATGCCATAATACTAGTTCTTTCCATCTTAGGAATTTACTACAAAGCAAATTAGATCTGGCTAATTATTAATGGGAAGCACAACAACTGGGGCTCATGAGTGACCATACAAGAGACCCAGAACCTTAAGATTATCTCTAGAACATTAAGAGTCTGTAGTAGTAATGTCACCCTGTAAAGATCCAGCCTGCCAACGAAAATGGGAATTGAGGAAGTAGTTCCAGAGGGAGTTCTGTCCTTTGATGAAATCAATTAGAGATAATTGCTTTCTGGAGTAGATTCTTAGAAAAATATAGTTTCCCTGCTTATCTCTTTTAATTAGGTATAGTTTTATGTTTTATTTTGCTTTGTCTGAGATTATGATTGCTATGCCTGCTTTTTTAAAATCTTACCTGAAGTATACTAAATTCTGTTCCATCTTCTATTTTTACTCTGTTTTGTGTCTTTCTGTTTCACGTGTGTTTCTTGTATACAGCATATTGTTGGATTCTAGTTTCTAATCTTCTCTGTTATCCACATACATTTTATGGGTGAATTCATCCTATTCACACTCACTGTTACAATTACTAACTGTGCATTTCCCTCTATCCCATTTCCCCCTGCTTGTCCTTCTTTCTCACTTTTTACCCTTTCCTCCCTCAAAAATCTTTTATGATCACTACATCCCTTAATCTGTCCTCCCTTCTATGAGTTTTCACCCACCCATTCTCTTATCCCCTTCCCCTCCTACTTCCCTGTAGGGTACGATAGATTGCTATAACCAAGTGAGTGTGTATGTTATTCCCTCTTTGAGTCAATTCTGATGAGGGTAAAGTTCAAACCTTGCCCATTATCCTACCATCTTCCTTTTGTGCCTCTTTTGTGTGAGATAATTTTCCCCCTTCTTCCTTCCTTTTCCCTATTTTCCAGTGCATCCTTCTTTCTCACCCCTTTGATCCAGCAATATCACTGCTAAGTCATCCAAAAAAGGGAAAAGGACATACATGTACAAAAATACTTATAGTAGCTCTTTTTGTGGTGGTTAAGAATTGGAAATCAACTGGGGAATAGCTAAACAAGAAATGCCAAGGAGAATGATTTCAGAAAAACCTGGAAAGACTTACATGAACTAATGCATAGTGAAAGCAACATAAGCAAGAGAATGTCATACATGGTAACAGTAATACTGTTCTATGAAGAACTGTGAACAACTTAGCTATTCTCAGAAATACGATGATCTAAGACAATTCCCAAAGGACTAATGATGAAGTATGCTGTCCTATTCCAAAGAGAGAACTTACATTGATGGAATATAGACTGAAGCATGCTATTTTTCACTTTCCTTAATTTTTTTACTTTTATTCAAGTCTTCTTATACAAAGTGGAAAATATGGAAATGTTTTACATAATTGCATACGGTGATCTGTAGCTGATTTCCTTACTGTCTCAGGGAAGGGGGTAGTGAGGGAAGGAGGGAGGGATAGAATTTGGAACTTAAAACTTTAAATGAAAATGTTAAAAATTGGAAAAAGAAAAAAATAAAGGTCTAATGGCCAAGACTTGGTGGGATTTGGGGAGTGCAGTGGGTAGGAGGTGACAGTTTCTCCTCATTGTGCTAGTGAGACCAGACCTGTAGTATTGCACTCAGATCTGGATTTTAGGAAAGACCCAAGTACACTAGAGAATGTCCAGGAAACAGTGTATAGGTGGTTAAAGCTCTGGAGATCATGTCATATAAGGATCTGTTGTTCCCAGAAGCAAGGTTGAAATTTTTTGTGCATTTCATAGCAAAGACCCAGCCTCAGTCTATGTTTTTCATCTACTGATCCTATCAGGAAGGCAGAAGGTCTTAGCTAATTAATGAAATGATTATGCTTCAATGAAATTGCATTGGAGATCCTAATTTGCAATGGAATCTGCTTTGGAGATCCTAATTATACAATGTGATAATGAGGTGGTGTGGGAAGGAAGAAAGAGCAGAGAAATAAGAATCAGGAAATTTAGATTTCAGTCTGGATTCTGCCACTGATTTCCTGTATAATTTGGACAAGTCATTTCCCCTCTCCGAGGTTCATTCTCCTCATCTGTAAAATGGGGAGGATGTGGAGATGGGGGGGAGGGAATAAGCATTTGAACCATGCTGAGTACTTTACAAATATTATCTCATTTTTGTCTCACAACAACACTGTGCTGTTATTTTCCTCATTTTAAAGTTGAGGAAACAGAGGCAAACAGAAGTTAGTCATCACTTAACAATATAGTAGTGTTATACTGGTAAATGTTTAACAACCTGTGTGTGTGTACACACGTACACATATATACAGAAATATATGTACATATTAATATACATATGTACATATTAGAGAGAGAGAGAAGGTTTGGTAGACTGAAAACTTACTATGGATAAATAGCATGATTTGACATCCAAGGAAGCTAATTCAATTTTAGATTAAATTAAGAAAGGTCTAGTATCTAGACTTGGGTGGTAGGGAAAGATATATACATGTATATAGATATACATGTCCACATATATAGTCATATATGATATGATATATATCTATAGATACAGATATATACCTCTCTTTACATGTGTGTATATGTATATATATATATATATATATATGTATATATACATCTCTCTATTTTTCCATCTATCTGCTCCCTCAATTCATATGTATATTTGACTAGATGTCCATTAAATGTTTCATAACATGAATTGACTAGAAGCTTTGTTTTTACCATATCCTAACTACATGTATGGAGCTAGCTACATGGTTCTGTGGATAGAATAATGGATTTAAAGTCAGGAAGACCTGAGTCAAAATCCATCCTCATATACACACTAGCTGTGTGACCCTGGGCAAGTAACTTAACCCTGTTGGCTTTAATCCACTGGAGAAGAAAATGACAGGCTACTCCAGTATCTTCTCCAAGAAAACCCCATGGACAGTATGGTCCACAGGGTCATGAAGAGTTGGACACAACTGAATGTCCCAACAACAATTGCCACATGTATATGTATACACACATATTGAGGACATATTTAAGTTTAATCTGCCCTATTAAGATTGTCTCCATCACTTTTTAAATTCTAAATAATCAACAAAACAGTAAATCAAGTCCTGATTTGCAGCATTTGTTGATTTCAAGTATAGATGCTCACAATGAAAGTTTAATCATTGGCTCTTGTGAGTCAATTTGAGCAGGCTCCAGCACATCTCTGGCTGTGCTAGATGATCCCAGGTCCCTTCCAGCTGTGACATTCAGTGATTTTTCTGACTGTAACTCAGGTCTCATGAGACTCAGGATTCTATAACAGACTATCTACCGGTAGCACAAAAGTGTACCTCCAGGTTTTTTTATGCCTAATTATTGTGTTATGGAGAAGAGCTGATATTTATATGCCACTTTTACATTTGCAGTGTTTTACATCAATTGTTTCATGTGATCTTCACAACAACCTGTGGGGTATATATTACAAGTTTTGTTTTCTCAACAGACAAGGAAATGAATTTGGAGAAAGGAAGGGAAGTGAATTATTCATGACCACATAATTAGTTAGCATTGAAGGGGGATTCAACCCAGGATTTCCCCTGGGCTCAAAGTCTTTTCACTGCTTAGAACTAGATGTCCATTATGGATTTCATGGCATGAACTGACTGGAATCTTTTTCTTTACTATGTCCTAATTACACATTGTCAAAAGGAGATTGTCAAGAAAAATTTAGTTTAGGTTCTTCAAAATCAAATTCATTCGTTCCTTCATATTAACAAACACAAAACTGGGAGACAGAGCATCTTATTTTCAGAATAACAAGTATGCCCATACTACTGAAACCTAGAGTGTATGGAGAAAAGCACAATAGAAGAAGAATGGAAAGATAATGTTCTGAAGAACTTCACATGATAAAAAACAAGGGTATTCCTTCCTTCCTTCCTTCTTTCCTTCCTTCATTCCTTTCTTCCTTTCTCCTAAATGTAATAGGAAGTCATTGGTAATAGATAATAGGGAGCCACCAGAGTTTACTGAGTGGAGGGTGGAGTGGTATGGTCAGAACTGCTCTTTAGAAAAATCATGTTGACAACTCTAACTTTCAACTGGAAAATGGCTAAAGAAATTGTGATATATGAATATAATTGAATATTTCTGTCCTGAAGAAAATTATTAATCTAAGGAATATAGAAGGGCATAGAAAGACATGTGAACACGTGTTGCATCACACATAGATAGATGCAAAGTAAAGTAAGCAGAACCAGGAAAACAACACATATACATTGTAACAGTGTTAATAAAATTACAAAAACCATAATAAAATAAAACTGAATGCTGTATAATTATAATAACCAAGCTTAGACCCAAAGAAGAGTTGTGAGAATTCATCTCACTTCCCTTCCTTGCAGAGGTAGGGGACTGTGGATATGGAACACTGTATATACTGCCCAACTTGGTTGTTTGTGCTTCATCTCTTTTTACTTTTTCTCTTTCCATCTTAGCCTGTTTTAGAAGCAATAACTCTCTGGGATGGGAAAGGGAGATATATTAGGAAATGAAATGATATAAATAACTAGAATTGCCAAAGAATGTATTTTTTTTAAAGACAAGTAATTATTGACCTCAATAGAGAAAAAAACAAAAAAATTTTGTACATGCTAAAGTGCTATGTAAATGTGAGTTGTTAAACTGTTATTAATAAAAGCACCCACTAAATGTATGGAACTGTTACATGCTATGGGGAATGTTGAAAGATTTGCTACCTTGGCTTTTCCCTTATTGCATTTCATGGGATCACAGTAGATGTCACAAAACATTATATGATTATATGATTAATGGTTCCCAATTAAGTTCTAAAGGCATTCAAAGGAGGGAAAAGAGATCATGGCAGGCTGGATTGGTCCAAAGGGTCTATAGAGGAAATGGGGCTTATGGGCCTTGAAGGAGAGGTAGGTCTAAGTAAAGAGGGGAAATGGGAGGCTTTTTAGGCAGAGGAAATCATGTGAACAAAGGTGAGGAGATTAGAATGTAGTTGACTTGGGGGAATGAAAAATTGGCTATGGTGAAAGTTTTGGCCAGATCGGTAGGCCTTGAAGGTCAGAGTCAGTAGTTTGTACTTTATTCTGAAGGCACTGGGATCACTGAAAGTTTTGGAGTTGTGTTATTATGAAAATGACACTGCATGGATACTGATGGCAGTGCTGTACACTTCAGCTCTCTGGTCCTTAAGTTCTACCTCTATAAAATGAGAATAACCTAATTGGGATGCTGTGAATATCAGATCTCATAATGGGTAGGAAAATGCTTGGAAAAGAATAAAGAACTAAACACACTTAAGGGATTATTATTTCTTTTCCTGGGAACATTGGGGACAGCTCCCTCAGTCCAAAAGACTTAAGAAACCCTTGTGTGTGATTTCTTCATGGTAAAAATTCAGGAACCCATAAGCTCTCTCCTCCTTTGCCTCCACAGTGGAGCGGGTGCTTAGAAAGGTTCACACTGGGCTATGGAGCCAATTACTAGGATTTCTTTTCCGTGATTTTTCTTCTCTTGGGTGGGAACCAAGCATGGAAAGTGACTGGAAAACACCCATGTTCAGAGACAGCAGGCAGTTTTTCCTATAAGTCCATGGTTTTTCTTAGATCATTAAAAAAGGGAAAGGAGAGAAGGTGACTTACTGTGCCCTGTGTATGAGAACATTTAGAACATTTCTGGGTTCAGGAATTACAGCATTGTGAGGAGTCTGAATTCAGGGGCTCTGTGTGCACAAGTATGTACCATTCATGTACTAGGCAGAGAAGATTAAATGGGTTTTCACACCACATATTTCTCTGGCTTTCTGGAAACCAGAGGGTGGTTTTCTCTTTGGCTTTTGGGGTATCATTCTTAACAGGAGTATTTGAAATTGTTTCAAAGGAGACTTCTACCTGGGGAGTTAAAAGCTTTTATTTCCCCCTTCAATAGCATGTGCAGTTTCAAGGCCATTTTACTGAATGACTACAGTTCTCTATGCTCAGACTAGTACATTTTTTTAAAGAACCCCTCCCAGTGATGCTGAATGGAATGCAGGGGTCAGCATAGAGGGAGCAGGTTTAAGTTACCTCTCTATCTCCTGAAGGCCCCCACCGTGAGAAGAGTTGGAGGAGAAAAGGAAAAGAGAAAGGAAAAATAGGTAGAGAAGGAAGAAAGGGAGGAGGGAAAGAGAGAAAGAAATGAGAGAGAAAGAGATATGTGGGGAATGGAAAAGAAAGAATTCATAGACCTTCACAATTTGACTTATGGACTGATCTTAACCTCCTCCTTATAGGCTGTAAGGCCCAAATGACACAACAGATGAAATATCTAAGAAGCAGTATAGCATCATGGAGAGAGAAATGAACTTGCAATTAGGAAGATTTGGGTTTGAATCTCTCCTATGATAATTACCAGCTCTAAAATTGTAGACAAGTCATTTAACTACCATGAACCTCAGGTTCCTCATCTATAAATGAGAAATTTAACTAGATAACCTACAAGGTCCCTTCTTGCTCTAACTCTATGGTCCTGTGACCTACAAATACATTCAGTAAATTAGTATTAAGGCTTAAATGAGATGATGCATTTATGCTAAGCCCTAGATAAATTTTACTATGTAAAACCCTTCGTAAACCTTAAAGATATATGTGTGTACATATATGCATACACATATAATATATTAGCACATTTAAAAGTATGAATATATGAATAGTACATATGTATTCATACATGCATGCTATTATGTTATGTGTATACACATATGTATGTACACATATATACAAATATGTACACACATGCTGTTATTTTACTGAAGAAAATATCATGAAACTTGAACATAATTTCTCACCCCCTCCTCCAGGGTAAGTATGCTTTTCCAGAAACGGAACACTGGTAAAATTTTATTTCAGAGTCTAAACCTCAGAAAAACTGTGAAGAAAACTTTATCTTTGGTGTCCTCCCATCTCTCTTCTCTCTATCTTATACCTTTTCACATCTCTCCCCCTGCTTCCCATCCCAGAAAACTTTCTAGTGCCCCATTCTTGCACAGCCTTGCTTTTCCTACAAAAGCATTGGATTAATAATCAAGTCCACAGATAAATGAAAAGAGATCCTTCCCAGGGAATATTTACAACTAATTAAGAGGGTCTTATAGAATAAAAATTACAAAGAAATGAATCTCTAACAGTAGAATTTCAGTTTCTAGGGAAAGTTAGTGAGAGAAAATTCCCACTCATTCCCCTGTCCTCTTATGGATCTTTTCTAGAATTCTTCAAACCATACCCCATGGGAAATGAGCTCCTCCACTCTTTTGAAAGGGTGACCTTGAGGGCAGCTGAGGTGAGAACTGAAGCACAAATAAGTATGAGAAGAGATGCTTATAGAGAAGCAGGAAAACACAGTGCTATCCCTTTAGAGTAAAGTGTAGTTATTCATGGAAGGTTAGGTGATAGAATTCATTTCCTGAGTCTTCACTATGTATTGGACATCGTGTCTGCAGAGTACAGAGAGAGTTTACAATCTGATAGTCAAGACAAGAGAGACACCATTGCTTCAAAGCACAGATGTCAGAAATAAAGACTTGAACAAAATCAACAACAGCTGCTCGGGGATAAACAACAGAAAGGATAAGTAATCAGAGAAGGAGAGGAAGAATAAAGACTAGGTAGGTGGGCAGGCATTGGCATAGAGTGACTGGCATTACTGAAGTCAGATATGAGTCAATCAAGGAAGGCTCCAAGTTGGAGGTGAGTTGGGCAGAGCTTTGAAGTAGTGGGGGAAGATGGATGTGTGGGAAAGAGAGAGAAAAGGATGAATTTCTCAGTTTCCTTTGCTCAGGATGGAATGCCATCTTCCTCACATCTTTACCAATTCAAATTCACCGTACCTTTCCAGGCGAGGATGAGAAAGGTTATCAGCCTTGCACAGCCCTCCCTCACTCAAAACAAAGTCAAGTGCAAGTGCACATCATGTCATCATTTCTCTGATGTCATGGTCTTCTTTGAAAATGAAGGACAAACACACAACAACCTTTCCAGGTCCAATTTAAATGCCATCTTCTTCATGAAACCTTCCCTAAGCCCCCCAGTTGGGAGTGATCCTTGCCACCTTTGAAATTCTATAGTACTTTATTGCTCTGCATTAAATTTAATTACAAGTTTAGCTTATTCTCTCAAGAAGATTATACACTGCCCGAGAGTAGAGACTGACTTATTCATCTTGGTATAACTCATGTAGTGATGGTGGTGGGTAGGATTGCTGAAGAGGTTAGGAAATAAAAGCCCATTATTTCATTGATGAAATCCTAAAATTTATTATTTCTTATACATGCAAAATTTGATCCCAACTAACTTGCCCTGAGTTCTTCCAGAAGTCTTGATTGCAAAGCTGTGTGTCTACACACAGCTGCCAAAGAAGGCAGGAACAACATAGAGTCCACAAACCACAATTGTAATAAATTGAATCATAAACCATGTGGTTCAAGGGAGGAAATATCAGGGAAAAGTCCTGCTTCCTCACACTGGTGCTGGAACCACTCTCACAATGGAAATAAACTGGTGGTTTCAATAGATGCCTCAGGTATTTACTATCTGTGGATTTCTTGTTCTCATGAGTGTCTCTTAGGTTGCTGGCAAACAATAAATATATTTATTACTGTGGCTATTATAATTGATCATAAAAAATAAACAAACTCATAGTTAACTTTCGGACATGGCATGGTAAAAGCAGTAGACTGATAGTCAGATGACCTGTTTTTTGTTTTTTTTCTTAGTCACTAACTTGCTGTTTAATTTTAGGAAAATCAATTTCCCACTCTGGACCTCAGTTTCCTCATCTTGAAAACCAGTGGGTTGTTCCAGACAGTCACTGGGATGCTTCTTAGTTCTGATAGGCAAAACAAGATAGACAAAAGATAGATGCCATGGATATCAGAAATATAGACTTCTACAAGGTCAGTAATATAATTATTGACTTTAATAAATAATTAAATTATTTGATTTAATATGAATAATAAATATTTAATATGAATAGTTAAATTAATAAATTAAATTAGTAAATAAAATAAAGTTGCTCAGGAATAAACAACAGAAAGGATAAGTAATTAAGAAGTTAGTAAGGATGAAAGGAAGCGTAGGTGGGCAGACACTAATGGTCTTCAAAAACACGCACACACACAAATTCTCTCTATTGTCCATATTGTCCCTGAGCCCTGCCTTTGAAGCCTCTTCTGATGAGCATAGTTAAAGCATCATGATAAGGAAATCAAAGTCTCTTTGAGCCAGTTCCAAGGCCAAGAACTATACACTTCACACCAAATAGTTGTCTCACCATCTGCTTCCCACAGGTCATGCAATACCTTACACTAGCTGGGCTTGTTATCTCCAGTGATTCACCTGATCATCACCACAGCCTTGTAAGGGATGCAGGTCGTTATTATAAGGATATTATCATCCCTCCTTGACATCTAAGGAAATTAAGGCATAAACTGTTCACACGGCCAAGAAAGCAACAAAACTGAGACCAGAGGTTCTCTTTCCTCTATAACTCACCGCCCAGTCTCAAAACGGCCAAGTACAAATTCATTGTAGGAGCCAGGACAGTAGTTGAAGTCCATGCCCTCCAGGAAGGTTGCCTTTATATATACACACTATTACATTTCAGCTTATCTTTCTCCCAGGGCCAAGAGAGCACAAGTCCTCAGGCTTGAACCAGTGCTCCAAGGTCTCCTCCTGTGGCAAGTGCTAAACTGAGTGCTGGCTTCAATGAGAAAGGAAGACCATGTCAGCCTTGGGGGGATAACTACGCATAGGAGGCTGACCCCTCAGAAGTCCTCTATGAAAGGCTCCCTGCTGCCTCTCTTCATCTCCCTCCCAGGTTATTTGTTCTTAGCCTTCAAAGGGGAGAAATGCCTCTGGTTTTCTTTCATATACACTACAGTTTGAGGGTTCAACTATGAGTATGATGACTGCCATTCTTATTGCAATGTGTGGGGTGGAGAAGGACTGTATCTCTCCAACTTTCCTCCTCCATGTGACTGTCTACACTGTCAAGACCAGGACCTCAGAAC
>JAQQSK010017203.1:0-10194 GCA_028658325.1 Potorous gilbertii | reverse complement strand
TTCCTTCCTTCCTTCCTTCCTTCCTTCCTTCCTTCCTTTATCCACACTTGCATGTATACACTCATAGCCTTAATGCCTCACACAGGGACTGGCACACAGTGGTAACTGTTGGTCATCTGAAATCCTTCTCTTCCTTAAAGACTCACCTTTGGCACTGTTCTCCATAAGTCTTCTCTGAATCCCTTCCAGTTTAAAGTGACCTCTTACTCATCAAATTTTTCTTAGGGCACTTTGTTTGAATCTTCCCTTTCTTTCTATCACAATCTGTCATACAGAACCTGATATAATAGATTGCTGCACGTAGATTTACAAACGCCTGGGCTCAAATCTCATCTCATATGCTAGGTCTTTGACTTTGAGCAAGTCATTTCACTTCTCTTAGCCTTAGTTTCCTGACCTGTGAAATGAGAATAAAAATATTACCTACTTCAAATGTTGTTATATGAATCATACAAGCATATAGATAGATATCTATGTCTATATCTCTATGTATCAATTTATATACATATATAGTAACAGACAAACAGACACAGAGACAATGAGACAGAGATAGAGGAAACTTTGCAAAACTAAGTGTGAAATTGGTTTGCTCTGGCTCCCCTCTATAAGGGCCAGATCTATTATATTTTACATTTTACTACCCCCTCTCCCTTACCCCCATAGTTCTTTGGTACTTAAAAAAGGCTAGAGATTGTATCTCTTTTTTGCCATTTGATTAACCCCCCCACAATTGTTTTCCCTGAATTTTAGGGGTCTAGCAACTAGCAACCCAGTTCTCATTTAACCACTTAACATCACATTAGGTTTTTCTGTTTGCTTTTTCTTTCTTTCTTTCATTTTTACAAAGGGGTATTGATTTCAAAAATATGATAAGAGCAAACTTAAAGGGGTAGCTAGGTGCTACAATGGATAGTGCACTGGCCCTGGAGTCAGGAGGACATGAATTCAAATCCAGCCTCAGACACTTGATTCCTACTAGTCATATGACCCTGGACAAGTCACTTAACCCTGATTGCCTTGCCAAAAATAAAACAACAAAACATGGAAACATTTTCCCTAACATCTCTGGGGCATAATTACCTTCTCTTTCACAACACACATACCATCTCTCTCTCTCTGGGAAGGGAAAAATATTAGGATCCCGACTTATCTCACTTCCTATATGGTATTAGACTCACAAGTTCAAGTCTACTGTTCCACGGAGCCAGTGTTGCTAGTCCCTTGTTTCCCAAAGCTTTGCTGATGGGCTAACTACAAGACTGAACCTGTATTCCTGGACTCCTGGATCCACATAGTTTGAACTACTGAGTCAGAGACTCCTTCCCTGTACCTGGAGCTGAAAAGAACAAAGAAAAAAGAGACCAAAACAACAGGTCTATTTCATAGTCATGTGGCCTAAGGAGGGGTAAGGCCACTGTTAGTATCCACTGTTAAAACAGGGTGTCACCTGCTATGACTTAAAGAGCCCTTCAACCTCAGAGAGGAATGAAGGGAAAAGCCCAGACCTTGTTCACTCAGGTAGCTTTCAAGATGCAGACAGTTACAGTGTACATAGCCAATGGAAAAAGACTACTTCCAACAATCTGGTAGGCAAAAAGCAGAAGTTCCCAAATGTACCGTTTCTCTGATCTCCCAGAAGCAGCATCCTCCAAGCAGGTGATGGGTGATCTAGCCATGTACCAAGCCCCCGTTACACAAGTTCATTCTGTCATCTATCTATCTATCTATCTATCTATCTATCTATCTATCTATCTATCTAATCTACTTACCTATCTCCATATGTATGTCTATAATAAAAGGTATAAAAACAGTAGCAATGAAATCTACTATTGTTTTTATCTCTTTTATTATGCTTATTTGTGTTTGTGCCATATATCCATATTGCATTACAAATTTTCTGAGGATAGGTGCTCTGCAGTTGGATTTTTTTTATCTTAATCTCCTTCTAATAATAATATCATCTTTACAAATAATAAATATTTAATAGATGGTCACTGAATTTAATTTGTATCACTAAAAAGTATTTGGGGGATTTAACTGCCTTTGAAGCTGGGTCAGTTCTGGCCTCTCTGACTAAGTAATTCCTCTTGATTTAAAGAATTTTTTGCTAGTTTTTGACTACTCTACTTCATATCTGCATCAATTACATCTTCAAGACAGAGTGCAGAGCCTGCAGGAGGTTATGAAAAACCTAGGGATGACAGCTCAAGCACAGGTAGAATTGGATGGCCCCCAAGATGCCTTCCACATCCAGGAGTCTATGAACCTATTATTTACTTCAGACCCTAAACAAATGGATTCAAGAGGCACTCAGAAAAATAACAGCTCACATTTCTATAGCACTCTACAGTTTACAATGTATTTTCCTCACCATAATAATGTGAAGCATGCAGCCTGAGTATAGTTATCTACATTTTCTAAATAAGGCTTCCCTGGAGTCACCTAGCCAGTAAGTGGTAGTATCTGGACCCTAATTGAGATTTCTTGCCACATACAAACACACACAGACACACACACACACACACACACACACACACACACACACACACATATCATGCAGCCTTCAAGAAAATTCTAGCGGAGAAACTGGAGAGATGAGGAAAAGAAGCCCTTTATTGCTAATCAAATATGCTAACAAATAGGACAGTGAGTCTTGGAACCCACCCCTAGTCCATTTCCAACTCCCTCCAATTAGGTTTGAGAGCTCCATGGGAAATTGCTGGAAACACCGTGAATTTGACACTTCATTCCATGTACCTCCCCACCATCTGTGCCAGCGCATCCACCATCCCACAAGCACAGAATTCTCCTTGACCCTCTCCACCTAGCATCTCCAGCAGCTGCTGTGCTGATGAATTGGCAGTATCAAGCATTGGTGAGCACTCTATTAGTAATTTACAACATAGAGACCCCCCTCCCCACTTACAGCCTGATACACAAACATGCACACATATTCACCCTTCACTTAAAATCAATTCAGGCAGAGCTGAGATTCAGAATGAGTCTTTGAATCAGAATTTGTACAAGGTCACCCAGCCTAGAGGGAAAATATTCTATTCTCTCTTGGGAGAGGTGAAAGAATGTGAAAATAAGTAACTAGAAGTGATTTTACTAACATAAAGCCTTAGATAAAATAACTCATGGACCTTAGAATAATAAGACACATGACAGAATTCTCCATTCTTATTGTTACATCTGGAAGGCCATTCCAGCTACCTCCATAGTGAGAAGGCCTTTTCCAGAACAGCTGCCTCCACAGCGGTCAGTCTCCAATTTGCAGGGTTATCTTTATCTCTAACAGGCATCTCAGCACTGCAGCAGGTCAGCAGGGTCAGAATGGGCTCTAATTGGCTCTGGCTCCCACCAACCTTCATGGTATTTGCTGCCAGCTGAATGCTATTTGGCAAGAGACAGAAATACTCCCTAACCTTTGGAGGTATTAAAGAAGAAAGAAATCAAAGGATTCAAGTCCAAGCCGATGCTTAAGGCCAAGAGTTCTGTTAATCAGACTCACTGAAGAGGGAAAAATCAGGCTGCCACCCACAGGGAGGCTTTGAACTGAACAATCCTTACCGAGGGAGAACAAGGGAAAAGGATGGCTACTGGAGGTTCTCAGGTAGGGTACAAACACAGAACGAATGGATTTTGTACAATTTCTCCATTTCTAATCATTCTTTATCCACAAAACTGGTATTGGCCCCAGCCTTCTCTTCTCAGACCTTGGCTATAGTGACAAGACAACTCAGAAACATCACTCAAACACCCATACCCATTTTTCCATTATCTGTTCCCTCCGCTGTCCAGTTTCTTCTTTTGTTTCTACCAGGAGATGAAGCAGTGAATTTGTACCCACTGACTCAGGGGAGAGGCAGCATTCACAAGTGAAGGAGGTCTGTGGTGTTTATTCCTTCACTGGATTCCTGGAAGGAAAGGAACAAGCATTTGTTAGTCACCCATTGGCCTAGGCATTGTAATAAGCACTTTACAAATATTATCTTCATCTTCACAGCAACTCTGGGAGGCAAATGGGATCATTAGCTTTGCTTTACAGTTGAGGAAACTGAGGCAAACAGAGGTTAAGTAATTTGCCCAGGATAAAACAACTAGTATCTGAAGCTAGATTTGAACTCATATCTTTCTGACTGTAGCCCCAGAGTTCTAGCCACTGTGACACCCAGATTGACATATAACAATATTTTCCTGAAATGGGGAGGGTCAGGGGAGAGAAATAGAAGTTAACAAACTTACTATCTTTATTAGAAAGTATTCACAAATAGGATCTAATGAAACCTTTCTTACTAAAGTCAGCTAGGTGGCACAGTGTATGAGAGCCTGGATCTGGAGTCAGAGAGACCTGAGTTCAAATCTATCCTGGGCAAATCACTTAACCAGTCTGCCTTAATTTTCTGATTGGTAAAGTTATCCCACTTAGTTCCAGATTCAAAGGTAGTTGAATCCTCTCAAGCACTTTTTAAGTAATAGAAATTAAATTTAGTGGCTAACTTGTCTGCCTCAGTTTTCCCATCTGTAAAGTGAGATAACAACAGCAATCACCAGTCAGGATTGTTTAGAGGGTCAAGTGAAATAACATTTATAAAGTCTTTCACAAACATTAAAGTGTTATATAAATAATAGTTTATATAACTAACTCTTCCCCTCACCCTCATTCTAAGTCCTCTTAGACCCTATCTAGCTTTAGCAACTAGCATACCCTGACACAAACTCTCTTCTCCAATTGGGCTAAGCTCCCCAAAGTCCTTAGATGAGCTGTGCAGATTTCCCAAACCTTGTCTTTGCTCTCTTGGGTCCTTGAAAATCCTCTCCTCCCCTCTCTCCCTTTTAACTGGAGCCATCCTTCAACAATGGGCCCAAATCAAAGCCCACGTTATTTATCCATCTTCCTTCCTAAACTGAGTTGAATTGAACTGAATTGAATTCCTGGCCATTCAAACTACAAAAATCAAAGCAATATAAAGCAGCCACCCATCCATGGCAAATTTCGATAGGTAATCTCATTAGCGCTCTTTCTACTAATCCGCAAGAATTAGTAAATACAACTCCACCCTGCTAGGAGATACTGTTCTCCGTCAGGATCTGAAATGAACCATCAGAACAAGGAATTGTGGAAGTCTGGCTAAATGTGGCTTTGAATCCAGACATCAGGTTGTGTCTCTAATCAGACCTCCCTGGAGTAATGAGGTCTTCTGATCATTGCTTGCTCTGAGTTTCCCTACATGGTTCCCTATTTACTTCTCTGATAATTCCTTTCAGTAGATAATCAGTTTCACATTCAAAGTCACTTACGTAAGAATAGACTTTTTTCAGGGTCCTCTGAGTGTTTAAATATTTCATATCTGCTGTGCTTGAAACTTCCTAAGAGCTTGCAGCCCCAGGAGCTAAAGAAAGAGTCAGAACCAGCGCTACACAGGCCTACCTCCTGCAGAGACTTTCCAGGGAAACAGAAATCTGATCTCATGGATGATTCATCCACACCAAGCTTCCTGATGACCAACTCACCCTTTGGATATGCTTCTTCTGCAGCCCACTCTTTCAGGCTCTTTTCATTTTAACCCTCTCTACAATAATATCCCTTTTTTATTAAAGTGAGAAGATGTCAGGCTTACTTTTGTGTTTGGGAAACTCAAGGGTCATTTCCCCTGCCCCAGGTTCTCTTTGCTTCTAAATAAATCACAAGAATAAAAGATTCCAGAGACATTTTTCCCCTCACAGTGCTAGATTCTGGCTGACCTCTCTGCCTCAAGTCTCTCCCCATTCCAGTCTATCTTTCATTCAACTATCAGAGTGATCTAGCTAAAGTACAAGTCTGGAAAGGTAACCTCTCTATTCAATAAACTCCAGAGATTCCTTATTAGTTCCATATAAAATCCTCAGGGCAGTTAAGTGGATAGAGTGCTGGGCCTGACTGGAGTCAGAAAGATTCATCTTCCTAAGTTCAAATCTGGCCTCAGACACTTACTAGTTGTGTGGCCCTGAGAAAGTTACTAACCCTGTTTACCTCAGTTTCCTCATCTGTAAACTGAGCTGAAGAAATAAATGCCAAGTCACTCCAGTATCTTTGCCAAGAAAACCACAAATGAGGTTACAAAGAGTCAGACATGACTGAAAAATGACTGAATAAAATCCTCTCCTTGTCTTTCTCAGCTCTTCATAACCTATCCCTTCCTACATTTCCTATTTTATGCCTTATTCCCCTCCATGTGTTCTACAATGCAGTGATACTCATTCACTTGCTGTTCCTTGCACAAGGCATGAATTTTTACTGGCCTTCCCACATACATTCAGTGCTTTCTCTTCATGTCTTTATTTCAAGACTTCCCTGGCTTACTTCAAAAATTCTGCCTTTCTGTAAAAAACCCTTCCTGGTCCCTTCCTATGAGAGTATCTTCAGTTAATTCCGGATATATCTTGTTTTCACATATTTGTTTGCAGATTATTTCCCTGATTAGATCATAAATTTCTCGAGATCAGGGACAGTTTTTGCCTTTCTTTGTAACCACAGCACTTAACCTGACATATGCTATATGGTTAATAAGTGCTTATTTCCTTGAATTGCTTATTTTATGCAAATCAATGATGGAAATGTTGAAGAGTACTAGGTCAAGCACATATTCCTAGAGCACTCCTTTGGATATCTCCTTCCAAGTTTTCAGTAGATCTTTAATTCTGTTTGTCCACCCGCCATTTAACAAATTTAAAATCTACACAACTATATTATCTTATAGCACACTCCTCTCTATCTTTTTCACTTCTTTCCTGGAATCCCATTGTCCTGATTGATGAGGGCCTTTTCTGGCCTGCTATGTCAGTGATTTTCTACACAGTAACTAACTGCTTCACAAAAAATATACTTTTTTCCTCACTGTCCCTACTAACTTCTCCATTTCTGTAATCATGATCAAAACTACTATACTTCTGGAAACATGATCAAGTCATCTCTGCCACTGTTCCTAAAAGAGGTGGGTCAGCCTACTACGCTTTAACCCCACCAGGCTTGAATTTGTCCAAAGTGGACCTTTTTGGCTACTTTTCCCCTTTACTTATTGTCTCCTCAATTTATAATGAAATGTTCTTTAGGACATGAACTGACTTTGCTTTTGTATTTATGTCCCTAGTGGTTCTTGGCATATAGTAAGTACTTAATAAATCATGTACTCATCCATTACCAATTGCTTTGATAAAATCTAAGTAAAAACATACCCATACCTATTCCTGAGTAAATAGTCTAACTACCTTGTCAAAAAAGGGAATGATTTTAGTCAGGCATGGTCTCTCCTTGAAGAAGTATTGGACTTTTGTGATCATAGCTTCCTTTTCTAAGATGTCCACTAAACATTTTACAATAATATGTTCTAGAATTTTTCCAACAATGAGGCTCAAGCCAGTTGGTGGATAATTTGCAGTCATCATTCCCTTCTCTTTTTTTTAAAAAAAGCAGGACATTTGCTCTTCTCTAATTTGGCAGCACTGTGATTTTCTTTGATCTTTCAAAGACCACTAATAGTAGCTCAGTAACCACAACTGTCCATTCTTTCTGTATCTCCTGGATATAGTTGATGGATCTTATAACCTGAAGTCAAATTTTCAAATGGATCTGTGATGCCAACCATTATATCATACATTTAAAAGCCCTATCTAATGATTCATATTACAACCCATCCATGCCTGTTCATCTCATAGGATTCTTGTTTGTGTCATCCTATATGTTCACTTCCCACCCAGCATGGTGAAGGCCTTCCTTACTCTCTCCTGAGTTGAGTCATTTCACAGTCTGTCCTTTGCTATCATTATTCCATCCGTTCTACATAATGGTCTAATCCCTTCCTTGTTCTTCTTCTTTTCTCTGATCCAGAAAGCTTTTCTCTGGATTTATGAAATGCCTTGGAAAAGCCTACATTTCTAACAATGTAAGCTGAAGATAACTCAAAGAACAACAGAAGCAGATGACTAAAAAATAAACTGACTGCAAAACATCACAAAAAGAACATGCTATAAAGAATTACATCAGAGAAACATATCACTAGAATAAAATAGGAGCTTGTCATGAATAGGGTTTGACCAGTGAACAGCACACATGTTCTACCGATATCCACACAACACAGATTCCTGAAGGAAGACCCCGTAGAATACTGGGTAGAACCCTCTGAGGTAAATTTATGGGAGGGCATCAACAAGTATTGCACAGAGTAAGAAAACATGAATAACTTATGGTCTGCATCATTAGAGAAATTACCAGCAAAGATGAAATCATAGTTCCATTTGTGTATTAAAGCTAAATGATGTTGTTTTTTTATTTTTTACCTTTCCTTTCTAACCTCAATTCATTCAGATCCCAAGAACTCTTACCACTATTCTTACAAGACCATGCCTTACTGTCAAATTCATACTCTATCTATCTTTGTTTTCATCTTCTGTTCATGTCATTTTAAAGTCTAAGTTTGTTGATGAACTCCTTGTGTATTCACATGCCTTTTCCTCTTCATCATAGATGTTTCTTTGTCTTTCTTCCTTCCCTCTCCAAATGTTTCTGCTTGACTTACCTTCTTCCTCTCTTACTCAAACTGGAGAGATATTCACCCCTATATAGTGATCACAATATATGTGGTATTGCCAAGCAGCTCAGAGTATATATTATGCTTCATAGTTCTAATAGATATATTTACATGACTGAACTCTTTCAGGACAAGACCGTGCCATTGTACTAATTTTAAAATCCCCTTTGGCATGAAGCAAAGTATATTGAATGAATATAGTATATACCCTATAAAGATACATGAAATGAATAGCTGATATGACATTTAAACTTGGATGTTTATAAAACACTTTCCTCACAATCCAAAAAGACAATAGTTGGAAGAGAACTGGGCTGGTAGGCATGACACCTGGGTTCTAATGTTTTATAATATGGGAAAGTTATTTAACTTCTCCAGATTTTACTTTCCTCCTTTGTAAAATGAAAGGATTGAACTAGGTGATCTTTAATTATTCTTTTCTCTTTAATCTTCTATGATTTCACATTTTTGAAGCACTCTCACCTGGGAGAGGGATGAGACTTGTTCACCTCATCTCCAAAGAGCAGAGTTGAGATGAACGGAAGCTTGAGAGGGGCAAATTCTGGTTCAGTGAAAGGAAACACTTTCCAACAATTGTAACTTTCTAAAAGGAGAAAGTACCATATTGGAGGTAGTAAATATCCCTTCACTAAAAATCTTCATATGAGAGTGGGATAAATATATGCTGAATGTTAGAGAATGTTCTTGATCACAGACTGTTTGACTCCATTTTCAGTTCTAAAATTCTGCAATCATGACTTTACAATAGAATGAGTGAATGAATGAATGATAACTGAATGAATAAAAGTCTCTCAACTCCAGCACAGAACACAACTATGAAGTAGACTTTTCTTTATTCTCCTTCTTCCTTCTATCTTCCTTCTCTCCATACTAGGTACCTAGAGCTCTCATTCTCCATCACTACCTCAACCCCCCCCATTTCTTTCTTTCTTTTCTTTTCTTTCTTTTTCTTCCTTCCTTTCTTCCTTCATTCCTCTCTCTCTCTCTCTCTCTCTCTCTCTCTCTCTCTCTCTCTCTCTCTCTCACACACACACACACACACACACACACACACACACACACACACACACACACATACTTTCTTGTATCTAAGGAAACTGTCACCTTCTTGACTTCTATTTCCTCAGAAAAAATCCCAGGCCCTACCAAGGAACTAAAGCTAATCTGATACACTACTTTGAAGTAAAGTGCAATTGACCTTTGAAGCCCAGCCAAACTTTTGGGTTTCTTCACCTAATTTTTTTCTCATCTACCACTGCCTCTGTCACCCTTGTCTTTCTGCTGTGCTCCTCCTATGCAATATCCTGCTATGTCATATCTGAAATCTTTTAGTCTAGGCTAGAACCTTCCATTTTCTGATCAGCGTCTTGCTACTTATGACCTCAGGGATGGGATGGGAAAACAACCAGTAGTGCCAGTTGAATTCCTGTCCTCTTTGTAAAACGTATGAAATAGCTTTGATCCTAGAGTTGACATGAGTCCAGGGCTCCTCATCTCATCTGAAAAAAACTCTGCCTGGTCCATTTTAGAGATATCAGACCTGGTGTGTGTGTGTGTATGTGTGTGTGTGTGTGTGTGTGTGTGTGTGTGTGTGTGTGTGTGT
>JAQQSK010017202.1:0-10194 GCA_028658325.1 Potorous gilbertii | reverse complement strand
GGATGGTGGATTATTCTAATCTTGAGTCCCTATACTGAAACATGTACACAACTTTTATTTGAAGAGACAATTGCCCTGTCTCACCTAAAGTCCAGTAGGGACTTTGTGGAAGGTCACTGTATTCTTCTTGGATGAACGTAACTAAAACTCTTTTCTGCCCTCTGTGAGAGGGTTTCTTATAGAATCTGAGTAAAAGTGTTTATTCTGTGGCATTCACTTACAAAGGCCATCTGGTGACTATTAGGTTACTTCTAAATAATGGCAAGCCATGATTAGTCTAAGGCATTCTCATTTTAATCAGCCTATTTTTCATAGCACTCTTCAATGCACATGATGTTAACAAAAAAAATCACCCCTTGACACAAAACAAATAAGAAGATAACATTTTAAGAATACCACAAACATCATTAATCACTCTGTATAGAATAAAGGTCATCTTGATGTCATCTGTCATAAGAGACACATTTTTCACCTTTTCCTCAGATTTTTGATCTCTTCTGTTAAATCCTTAGAGAAAATTCACTTCAATTTGTTCATTATGTAGAACAAGAAAGAACTCAGAAATATTAAGGGACTTACTCAAGGTCACAAAGGCAATGAAAAGTACAGATAGTATTTAGACCTTGGTTGCTTTAGTTTTCAATTCAGAGGTAGTTGGTGGCACAATGGATAGAATACTGGACCTGGAGTAAATCAGGAAGATCTATGTTCAAATTACTAGCTGTGTGATCTTGGGAAGTCACTTACCTTTTTTATTTTTATTTCTTTAACTTTAAAATCAGGATAACAATGCCATTTAGCTTCATAGGTTGTTTTGAGGATCAAATGAATAATATTTGTTTTGTTTTTAAAGTGCTTCTCATAGTGCTTGGCACACAGTAGGTGCAATATAAATGCTTACTTAAAAAAAAAATCAGTGCCCTTGCTCCTGACTTAGTTTCCTAATAGTTAGCAGAGGGTGCCTGTGAGCATATACCTGACAATATATGTTTGCTTTTGGATTATATAAAGTGGAGAATCTAATAGAGGGCACCAGAGAGTGACAGCTATGTTCATCAAAGAGAAAATAGTCGTGACCTACCATAGTGGGCTCTCCTGTGATTACTACCCTCATACTGGACATTAGATAACAGAGAACATCTATTCAATTAACAGAAGCTACCTGGGAAGATGTCTGAGAACAGATAACTCTTCTTGGATTCCTTAAGAAGCTACTCCAGCTGAGGGAAGGAGAATTTCAGTTAAGAGAGCAATGACTTGTCACAAGGTCATCATACACTGAATTTAGGATGATCTGGGTTTGCTTTCTGACTCTTATCTAGTTGCTTCGTGGGGTTAGACAAGTCACTTATGCTCCACAAATTTCCATTTCTTTATCTCTAAATGGGCATAATATTTGCTCTTTCTGATTCATAAAATTGTCAGAATCAAAAATTAAAAATTACTATAAAGCATTATTTAACCAGTTATAGGGATCATTGCAAACTATCATTAGAAAGCAACCTTGTATTCATTTGCTGTTACAAACTCAAGGATCTGAAATATTTAATTGAAAATTTTTTAAATGTATTAAATGCATACTATTGACCTGAAATTACAGCAATCCAAGCAAAAGAGAGGTTCTTAAAATATTGCTCATGATTATACACACTTAGTATTTAATTTAGAGTGTATGAAAATATACATATAAAAAAGAACTGAGAAAATGCAAGGAAACATTTGAATGCAACATTTAAAATTAGAACATTAATGCTTCATTTTTTTGTGACTAGAAACTGATTATAATTTCTGTCACCTAGTTCAGGTATTCTAATTATGGAGATCCTGTGCATGATAGAGATTAATTTTGTTAATAATAGCCAACCTAATGAAAGAGTTTATTATTCAAAAATGTTATTTCATAGAGGCTTCCGATATCTACCTCTTTTTTGATAACTTTGTTAAAGCAGTAAAAATTTACATTCTGAAAAAATGGCAGTGCAAAAAAGCTAATATGATCTTGAACTATACTAAGAAGGACATAACTTTCATCACCAAAGAGTCTGGTTGCATTCTACCCTTGTCAGACTACATCTGGATTATCGTATTCACTTTTGAACACCACACTTTGAAAAGGTCATCAGTAGGTTGGTGAGCATCCACAGAAGGACAATTAGCACTGTGAAGGACCTTTAATTCATGTAATATTGTGATGAGTTGAAAAATCTATGAATGTTTAATCTTGAGAAGAATCAATGTGACATATTACTTTTCAAATATTTTAAGCACTCTCATGATGAAAAAACGACCTCTGAGGATGGAATAAAAGTAATAAGGAGAAGCTCCAAGAGGGAAGTTTAAGCTTAATGTAAGAAAAAATGTTTCCAATAATTAGTGTTATTTTAAGATGAAATGGGCTATCTCAGGAGGTAGTAGGTTTCCCCTCATTGAGGACTGAAAACAAGGCTAGGGGATCAGTTGTCAGGTGCACCATCAGAAATTGGGGTTGGGGGTGCGATAGATTGGATGACCCCTGAGGTGTCTTCCATTCTTTAATGTTTAAAAACATTTTAGAATGATTATGTAAGCCAGCAGACAGGCTGTATCTAACCCATTATTTGGCTCTAATTTAACTCTAATTCTCTTCCTAATTTTAATTCTAGTACCCGATCCCTTAATTTTAAACCAAATTCAATTTTTTCGGTCAGTTGTTTTTCAGTCATATTTAACTCTTTGCAATCCCATTTGAGGTTTTCTAGGCAAAGATACTGGAATGTCCTGCCATTTCCTTCTCCAGATCATTTTTTTAAAATGGGGAAACTAAGTTAAACAATGTTAAGTGACTTGACCAGGGTCACAGCTACTAAGTATCCAGGGCTAGATTTGAACTCAGCAAGGTGAGTCTTCCTGACTGCAGGCTCATGTCTGTATCCACTATACAATCTAGCTGCCTAATGCTATGTTTAATTCATATTCCCTAAAAGATTTAGGGCAGGTTCCCAAAATAGTGTTAATTGCAATTGCACATATGTGAAAATATTTTTTATCTCCTGAATAAATACTGGTATTTAAAATATAGCTATAATCACAAAAGTAAAATACTGAATACATTGAGATAAACAACAACAAAATGACAATTATTTCATATGAGTCTCCTATAGTTTAATAACAATACATGGAAGTTATAATTGGATCTGTTCAAAAACAGTAGGTAATAACATTTGTTCAAGCTTAACACCTTCAGCTCAGTCATATCATATTCACTGTCTTGAATTGAGGGTAAGGATGGAGTGAGAAGAGGAACAGATGGAATTAGGCAAGTTCAAAACTACTCAGCAAAATCTCCACAGATAAAGGAGTCCATGTCTTTCATAGATGGATGGGACTGGCCATCTGGCAAAGAAAATAAATGTTCTGTGAAGTTCATTTTGATCAGTGAGTAGAAGAAAAAATATATCCAGATCATTTTCTCACAATATAATAAAAATGAAATTAAATATCAAAACAAATGATTTATGATGCTAAAATTTTAGAAGGAGAGGCATATGCTGAGGTTTTGTCTATGGGATATGAGAGATAGAATAAATAAGGTGAAAGTTTGTTGGAAAGTAGTTCATTCTGCAAAATGTGAAATGTACTGGCAAACAAAATATCTTAATAGTTGATTCTTCTTTGGGGAATTTGTCACAGATCAGTAGGAAAAAACTGATCTTGAGTTTATCCTGTAGGTTCCAGCAATGTATCTGCATTTTATCTAATCGGCCTCTGGATGTCACTGCTTTACACTAGGTCAGTGCTTTGCAATGAGTAATAAAACTCTGGTTTAAAGAAAGTGTCCAATATTCCATTAGGTTTCTCTAAGATCTTAAAAAGTAGTTGTAAGTAGGGAACAGGGGTAAATAAGAGTTTCTTATTCTGTAATAGGCCCCTTTGTAGACATCACTCCCATGTCCATATTAGGACAATGATTTGAAATGGCTAATAATTTTAATAAATTGGACTTAATTATAACGTTTCCTGATCTCATAATTACTTTTTTTGGTCTCTTTGAGAGGATAGAAGGGGAAAAAATGTTATTCAAATCATTCAGATTGGTAATCAACATTGATAGCCATTGAATAATGTCTTAGTTTTCCAATTAAGTTCTCCTAAAATCAAGGCAAAATAAAACAAACAACAAGAATTACACTCAGCAAAAGTTAGTTGTGTCATTCAAAATCAAAAACTGAAAGAACTTTTCTGCCTATTCAAATCCTACCCATTTTTCAAGGTTCAACTAAAATGTTACCTCTTTCATGAATTCTTCCTTGATCTTCCTAGCTAATGATCTGTACTTCACTGAAATTTATAAAATAATCAGCCTCTCTTGCGCTTTTGTGTAAGAGGCAGTGTGCCATATTGTATAGAGAGATAGCGTCAAATCAAGAAGATCTGTGTTCAAGTAACATCTCTGCCAAAAGTTTCCCTTGTTTGTCCAGACAAGTCACTTAATGTCTCCGTGCCCCTAAGCAATTTTCTGAGACTAAAAGGTGCAGGTCTGAGTTGGTAGAGTTTTCTCACTAGGAGGTTTTTCCCTCTCATGAAATCACAGGTCCAGTCCCTAACTCTATATAAATTCCATAGATGTCTTATTGCTATATTTGGATTTCATGCTCCTTACTCTTGGAGAATTTTGTTGGTGTTCACTTATTGCAGTCATGTCCAACTCTTTGCAATCCCATTTGGAGTCTTCTTGGCAAAGACTTTGGAGTGCTTTGCCATTTCCTTCTCCAGCTCATTTTAAAGATGAGGAAACTGGGGCAAACAGGATTAAATGACTTTCCCAGAGCTGCGTAACTAGTAAATATCTGAGGCCATATTTGAGTTCAGGTCTTCTTAACTCCAAGTCTGGCATTCTATCCACTATACTACCTAGTTACCCACATTGAAGAATGGCTAATCAAGTTGTAAAAATTTTTAAAAATGAAATATTATTGCACTAAAGGAAACAATATTAAGAATTCAGAGAAACATGAGAAAGCTTCCAGAAATTTCTATAGAGTGAAATAAGCAAAACCAGGAAAACATTATAGATTATTACTGTAAAAATGTGAATAAGTAAAACAAAACAGAACAATAACAAAAGAAAGCTAGAGATTAAATGGTACATAGTTATTATGAGCAAACCTTGCCTTATACAGGTCTTAAGCAGATCACCCTTCCATCTTTTGTTTATAGGTGAGGTGGTAGCACTAAACTCCACCACAAATAGAGGGCAGTACCTGGGTTTTGTACCTCACTACATTCTGTATCTACAGCCCAGCTTGGTCTCAACTCCAAGAAACAAGACAGCATTGTCTGCCCCTGTGCTTCTCTTACTTTCCAGCATCCTTTTGTGTTGTACCTAGCCTATTAGATGCAAGTTCCTTGAGGGCAGAGGTTTTTCTTTTCTTTATTGTATCCCTAGCAATTAGCACTGTACCTGGCATATAGTAGATGCTTAAGAAATGCTTTTGCATTGAAATTCATTAAGTTTCCTTGAATTGCCACCTAATTTATATGATAGTGTGGTCATGTTGAGGCTTAGGGATGCTAGAACCTTGAAATAATGATATACAGGTCCTGCCAGAATGAATTCAACCCACTCATTCTTTCAGCCAAAGAAAATCAAAGTTAATTTAAAATCCACCATATTGACAAGATTCTTAGGGAATCTCAGCATTGGCTAGACTCTTAATTCAAGCATTTGTGACACTTCTAGGACAGATTGAATCAGAACACCAGAATGAAAGTGGAAATGAATCTTATATACAGAATGACCATGGGAAGAATCTAGGTTTGCTCAAATAGTCTGGGGTGATTAGAGGAGGGGTCTAGGGAGGATCTTTATGGGAATGGCCAATAGACTGGGGTGAGATTCCAGGAATCTGGACCAGGTAGTCAAGGGACAATGATATTCAGATAGGATCAATGGTGGGAAGCAATTGGAGGCAATCAGGAGGTAATAGACAATTAAAACCTGGAACAGGTTAAGGGTAAAAAAATTGCACAAAGCAATAATTAAAGACTAATTGATGGGATTGTAGCCTCAAGAGAATACCAGATCTAGGGGGAATATTGAGTTAAAGGGGGTTTCCAGAACCTGTACTCTGTCAGTCAGAGAGGTTTTATAGTAAAACAAAACAAAACAAATCTTTCCTTTCTTAGAGGACAGAAATCCAGCTCAGTCCACTATCCATCAGCAGCTCTGTCTGCTTTCCATTCAGATCTCTCTTCCAGGTTAGGCTGATCATTTCCAATTTCATCATTATCCTATTCTTGGATACCATCTACCTCCGTGTTCTCTCCCTTTTGGCTAGAAGGCTCCTTCAAAAACTTTATAGAGGATAGAAACTGAACTTCCAGATTAGCCCATTTTCCATTTGTAGCTCTGCCTAGTTTCCAATCCACAGAACAAGCAGGGTATCCTCTCCTGCTCCCACACCTTTCCAGCTTCCTTTTCTGTGTTGTCTTCCCTCATTACACTGCAAGCTCTTTGAGAGTAGGGGCTGTTTTTCTTTTCTTATTTGTATCTAGCACTGGGCCTGGGGCATAGTAGGTGCTTACTGAATTGAATCAAATAGCAATGCTGATATATAAACCCAGAGAAGGAATTACTTGTGGTTAAGTCCATAGACTCAGGTAAATAACTCCTGGTGACTCTGACATATTCTTTTACCTCTGTCTAGCTCCAAAAATTTAGATAACACTGAGATCATAGGGGACAACAACAAACAAATGTAAAAAAACAAACGAACAAGGAAACTTTGGGGACAAGTGAAAAGACCATAGAAGTATAAAATGTTACACCTGGAATTCACCTTAGAGTCATCTAGTAATAGGGTTACAGAATTACAGTGATTATTTCATTGACACCCATTTCAAGGTTTATTTTACTACACTCCACTCACTTATAAATTGTCTTACACCAGTAATGTTTCATGATTTATTGTATATCGTTTACTTTAATTCTCCTTATCTAGTTTTATCCTTTTCTCCTCAATATTCGCTCCTCCCTTTATTTTTTTTAATACAAGTTCTCTCTTTATCAACTTTCTGACTGCTCTTTCTTGTACTTATTGCTAAGGACTACAAAGCATGAGTGCCTCTCAGGGTTCTGCCCTAGGTTGTCATCTTTTTATCTCTTTATACCTTATGTATAGTAAATTTCAGATAACCCTTACTGATAACATTTGATCCTGTTGGGTTCAATCTTTGCTTCTATTCAAATGACCTTGAGTAATAAAGCTCTAGACTCTTGGAATTCTAATCCCAAATAGTCAATTTCTAGCAGAATAATTCAATCTCAGTTGTCTTCCCCAAATTTAACTCACTTTTCCACCATCCTTTCTCTGCTCCTTATAATTTCTGTTGATGAGAACACAATCCTTCAAAATTTTAAGGTGTATTAGACTATTTGCTTTTGCTTACCTTTCATATTCAATCAGCTGATCAGTTGTTAAGTGCTGTCAATTTTACCCAAACAACATCTCTGATAGTTATTCCTTTCTGTCCGTTCCCACTATCACCCTCATTCAGAACTTCCCCAGCTGTCTTATTGTAGTAACCAATCCCTGTCTCCAATTTATGCATCCTGTACACAGCTACCAAACTAATCTAAGACCCAGACAAGACCATACTTCTCTCTTGCTCAAAAACTTTGAGGCTATCACATGTTATATAAAATACAAACTGCTTTCTTTAATGAAATTTCTATTCTGATCAAACTGAAAAATAATAGGTTCTATATTCAATATGATTTCTTCTTTCTCCGTATATTCATGCAGATTCTTTCTCGTCTTGAAGAAATGACCCCTTAATATTTGTGCCTCAAGTCTTCTTTCTCTTGAAGGCTCAGCTCAGATTCTTTGCCCCATATAACCTTTCTTGATTTCTTTCAGTCAGTTGTGATTTCTCCATTCTCAAATTTTCCAGAGTACTTTCAGTTTTTTCTTTGTCCCCATGACTTTCTACTGTATGCAATAACTTATCCCCTTACCATAATGAAGTAACCTTAATGGCAGGGACTCTTCCATTTCCATTTCCATGTGGCCAGTACAATCCCTTCATACCCCTATTAAAAGTGGTTTAATAAATATTTGTTAAATTGAAATGGATTTGAAAACAATTGAAGATAACAGGTACATTAACATTTACTGAAGCATAGATAATTCACAAAATCAAGTGCTTTAAAAAGGAATAGATTTTATGCTGTGTTGGAGGTTTGAGTGTGACAGTAGATAGAGTCCTACATCCTGGAGAGAGGAAGTCTTGAGGTCAAATTCATTTTCATTATCTTGAATAATGGAACATTTTTCATACCTTAATATGTTGTTGACATAGTATGTCATGGCAGGTTAATGGTAAAGAGAACACACGTCTTGGGTCATTATTTCAATTGACACTTTGTCAACTCTTTTATCTTATTGTATTTACAACTTATTCAACTAAGAAATTTCCTTTCTCATGATATAGTTAAAACACATATACAGACCATAAATCTGAGGGAAACAGACATCCTGGGATTATCCTAAAAACAGACTTAAGCTTGGTCATTTTTGGATCAGAGAGTCAGAAGTTTCCTTCTGGCTCCATGATCGTGTATCTGCTAATTTTAAGGGAATAAATAATATCAACTGATCTGTTTGCCTCCTTTAACTATTTGGTTTCAGGTTGATAATAGTCAGTGAACTCTGTTCCTTATGGGAGGTCAGAGCTCCAGGACCTTGCTCCCAATAGGAGGTAGAGCACTGAGAGAGGTTAGGTGTGTGGTCTATGTGCAGTTTGATGGGATAGGTGGATGGGGAGCAGGAGAAGAGGAGGAGTCCTGCTCTGGAACATCTTCTAGTTCATACAGATCAGCAAAGGGAAGAAGAAAAGGGAGCAGAAGAGAAATGTCAGATAGTTGGGAGTGTTGCTTTGTAAAAGTACCCAGATAAGTTCATTGTGGGGGGATTCAATGCATAGTCTTCTTGATCACTTTTCTGGATGGTCACATCCTGTATCTTATCTCATATCTCACATCCTGTATCCTTCTTTCTTCATCAGCCTTCAGCATTTCTTTCTACCTCATCACTAGTACTCTGCTCATCTTTCAATCACTTTGGAATTTTTCATATATTTTTGTTTATTATTTGACATAAAGCAGACATTGTGATTAGAACTGAAGACACAAAGAAAAACAAAAAAAACACCAGTTCCCAGGAAAAGTAACAGAAATCACATAAATAAATATTAATTATATTGGTAATGTAATAAAATATAAATTATATATATATGCATATATATCCATACATACAAGATAAATATAGAGTAGATGGAAGGTAAATTTAGAGGGTATGACACTAGCACCTTGTACTCTTCCTGGATTCCTCATTATTTCTCACACCCCACCCTCATCTCAGCTTTCCCAGGGCTTTTCAATTTCACCTTTGTAATATCTCTTGAATATTCTCTTTTCTCCTCTGATATTTCCATCATTCTAGTTCAGGTTCCCTTACTTTATTTTAAGAAAAAAACAATTTATACTAGGATTTATTTGTTCTCCCTACTTTCAATATTTGTTTTCTTGACACAAAGTGACACCACAGGAAACTCATAATATTATATTGCCTATGTCTAGTAAGGGAGATATTGTCATAATTAAGCATTAAGTTCTTAAGTATTTATAAGCCTGTTAATCATATTTCTCATATACTCATTGACTTGTTTCATCCAGTGATTTCTTTTTCTCTTGTGTAAGGGAAATTATGCCATTAGAGAATTTTTAGTGCATGGAATATAATTCCTTAATTGATGGTTAAACTGTCTTTGTTAACTTTGTTTTCTCAAAATCACCAAATGTAATTTATGTAATTTATCTGAACAGCTTGTAGATCTGTATGCTATGTAAAAGTGCCCTCTGGCACTTTACAATGACAAAGAAGAAAGCAAGCAACATTCAAATAAAATTTCCGTTGTGTTCAATTTGGTTTTGTTTTAGTTAGTTTTTTTTCTTTTCTTCAAAAATCATATTTCAAAAATTATAGATTTTGACTGGATTTTTAATGGTCTTGATCCATTCTATAGCAATTCAATGCTTTTTTAACTTAATTCTTCAATTTCATTTATTTGAAGCACTATACTCTGAGTCACCAATGTTTCCATTTTTTAAATCAAGCATGGCTTTTCCTTTATCTTCTCCTTGCTCTCTCCCCA